>CM044394.1:17992500-18210000 GCA_024322285.1 Musa beccarii
TGATATTAAACAATCATTATTCTCAAAAACTAATTTATATCCATTAACTATCAAACAAGAAATGAAAATAATATTTTTGATAATAGAAGGAACATAATAGCATGCATCTAATGCAATAATAGCTTCACCAGGCAAATGTAGGGTGACCTCGCCAACAGCCACTATAGCAACTTTTACTTCATTGCCCATCTTGAGGTCCATCTCGTCTTTCTTTAATCTCCTAGCCTATAATGAATTGTAGATGTGATAAGCACTTCCGGTATCCAATACCCATGTGTTATCATAAGATTCTAACAAATGGAGACTAATCATGAATGTACTTGAAGTTTCTCCAAGCTTCTGTTTTGCCCTCTCTGTAAGGTACTCTTTGTAGTTCCTCTTCTAGTACCCATCTTTATCGTAGTGGAAGCACTGACCTTTCTCCTTTGTTGGGTCTTTCTTGGCAACCTTTGCCTTACCCGGTTTGCCTTTGCTCTTGTCCTTCTTAAGGGATTTCTCATCCTTCCTTTTCTTTCTGGTCTCACCAGTATAGAGAACTGGCTTCTCTTTCTTGATGGTACTCTCTGCTTCTCTCAACATATTGAGGAGCTCTAGGAGGGTCACCTCAAGCTTGTTCACATTGAAATTCATTATTAGCTAAGAAAAGGAATCTGGTAGGGACTGCAGCACAAGATCCACACACAAGTTATCTTATAGGACCATTCCTAGACCTGTGAGTTTCTCTATCCACTTAATCATCTTAAGGACATCGTTCTGAGCCGATGTCCCCTTAATCATCTTGGCGCGGAAGAGACTCTTCAATATCTTATATCGTTGAGTTCTTCCCTGTTCCTCAAATGGTTTGCAGAGATGCAAGAGTATGGAATTGGCATCCATATTTTTATATTGTCTCTATAACTCAGGAGTCATAGAAGCTAACATATAATACTGAGCAAGAGTAGAATCATCTATGTACTTCACATAGCATGCAATCTCATCCTCATTTGTCCCTTCATCGGGCGTAGGGATCACTATATCAAGGATGTACACGAATTTCTCCACCATAAGAATTATTCTCAGATTGTGAAGCCAATCCATAAAATTTGGACTAATGAGGTGGTTGGCACCAAGTATGCCACGTAAAGGATTTCAAAGTAATATTTTTCTGAAATTAAAGATGTAGCAGAAATAAATAACATACAGTTATAAAAATTAAACAATTAAGATAAGGACTTCTATCTTAATCTACTCCCACTGATTTTTCGTGAGACACATAACTCCCTCTGGTATATGAATTGGAGACCCCCAACGAATCTCTAGTGGGGATCGGGATCCAATCGACATCTTAACGTAACCTTGAAGGACTCGACCAATCACGTTAAGCCCGTAAAGGTAAGCAACTCTTGCCAATCATAACTCCTTATGATTCCTATCCTGTTTGACCTTTGAACCACCATGGCCTCGAGGGACTCGACCAACCATGATGTTCGATTAAGTCATCACTATCATTATAAGATGAGTCTAATTCGATGATATACCTTCGAGGGACTCGACTAAGCATACCATGTTCTTAGGTCACCGGTGACATCTCTATGTTATAGATAAGATAACGAATCGTGATATAGGTGAATCTCAAGGGACTCAACCAACTTAACCTACATCGAGAATCGGTTCCTATCTATAACGATAGAAGGTCACATAGGTCAATCTAATTACCTCACATTTACCGACTTAATATTATTAATAGAGGGGATTTTTTATTCAGTCTCCTAATATAATGTGTCACACACATACATATTTATAATATATATATATATATATCTCTCATGCAAATATATATATATGTATCTAGTAGGTATATATATAATCACACATCACATGAGCAATCATACCAGATGATCATGGATCTCATCTTAATATGATCAAGTCCAAGCTAGTGGGCTCAATCACTTATATCAAGATCTATGTGTGCAATAGTGCATCTCCATGCCTTGTGATCATCCACCTCGTCCTTGTCGGTTTCGTCGGTATTTCGACGTATCTCCATGCGTCGCGATCATTCGTTTCATCCTCGTGGGTCCCGCTATTACTTCCACGCTCCCACCACCCCTCTTCGTGTAATTACAATTTAATTATTAGCACGCAGGCCCGATAATAAATAAGAAAAAAAATGAAGGCTCGCAAGCCCAAATAATAATAATAATAATCATAAGTACACACACATTACACGGTCCATGATCATTCGTCCATATCATATATCACACGTACACATTATCATCATGTAGGACTACTAGATCATAATAATTATAATTAATTAAACTATTTAATTAATTACTTTATTGCCCTTTGGGTTTACCCTACCATAAGGTATCCTCATATGGTAGGAAGTCCCTTATGTGGCTAAGAAATCTCGGCCACTAAGGACTCCCTTGTGGCTAAGAATCCTAGGCCACAAGGCTGCCTTGTATGGCTGGAAAACCCTAGCTATCAAGGAGTGTCTTGCAGCCAGGAAACCCTAGTTGCAGGGGTAGCCTTGGGTGACCAAGAAGCTTGCCCCATGCGACTAGGAGTCCTGGCCACTAGGGCAACCCTTGCGGCCAAGAAACCCTAGCTGCCAGGGGTGCCCTTGCAGCTAGGAAACCTAGCTACAAGGGCTGTCATGCAGCAGGTTGAGAGTAGTCTTGCTGCTCTTGTTCCTGCTGCTTTTGGCCAAGCCGAGAGCAGCAAGAAAGGCTTTCGACCAAGGCTGCAAGAAGCCTTTGGCCAATCAAAAGGGGCAGCAACAACTGCTACCCTTTCTTCCTCTTTAGTGTCAATATATTTGACATCAAAAGCCCTCTATAAAACACCTTATAATAGTTAAATAAATTGCAACACAGATTTGATATCTATGATAAAACAATCACTGCAATCGCACAAAACAATTCTTACGCGATTGAACACAACACACAGTTTAAAAGTTAATCTTTTGCACGAGCAACCTGGCTCTGATACCACTGTTGGAAAATCTGCGGGGATTTCATATGTGCTATAGAAGAACAGAAACAAAAATCATAGATTTTCACAAAAAAATAGAGGTTCTTATCATCATGCAAAAATTGGTGCGAAAAAATCCATGAAACCGAAAAACTACATGTAAGAAAATTACCTAGGGAGGTTGTATATCTCTGAATTCCTATAGATCTTTATGATTGGATGAAGGAGTTCAGATGTCCTTCTCTCTAGTGATAATTTGTTGGGAAATCCATAGGAGGTGATATCTCATGCGTAGCGGAAGAACAGGAAAACAAAAACCTTGGATTTCCACGAAAGATTCTATCGTCGTGTGAAGATCGGTGCATCAAAACAAATCCACGAAAATTACATATCTAAAAGAAAATACCTAGGAATATCGTATATCCCTGAATCCCTACATATCTGTAGGAGAGGATGAAGAAGGTCAAGTGTTCTCCTCTCTAGTGGTATCCACACGGTAAGGACTGCGATGATGCACCTCTCTAGGGAGAGGAGAACAGGAGGTGGCCACCAAAAGAACCCCCAGCCTATAGAGCTTTGGTTCCCTCCTATTTATAAAGGCCCCCTGTAAACCCTAATGGATCTTACCCAGTTGGGTATTAGATCTCTATCCAATTACCCAAGCCTCTTGGATTAGTAGGTCTCTACCCAATAATCTCTTATTAGCAATTATTGGATCTCATCTTATGATCCAATAATTTAGGGGTTTAATTGATATCCAATAAGATATGGGCTCTAGTGGATATCTCATATCCAAACCTCTACTCATCGCAATACTTACCATATGTGTGTGACCCTCTAGGCCCAATATCGAGCTGGACGTGAGTCATACTTGTCAGAACTCCTTCTGACTTAGTGAATTATTATCTCTATAATAATTCACCCGACTCATCGATTGTGGACATACTAGGCCATTATGCCACAACCCCCAGACGATACAGGGGAATCCAATCCTTTGGATGTATCTATCCTCAGTTACCATGTATCTATAGTCCCTCATCCAACTAATATCCTAGAGACCCTATATCAGGCATGGTGCTATCAGGCCCATACAGTCTCTTCTCGAGTCTTGCTCTTATTGGATTATTCTGAAGAACTCTTTCTCTCTCAATCCGAATAACCTTGGCCAAGGATTTGTTCAAGCAAGAATACATGGGATATTCCTCTCATGATACCGAGAGCGGATAATACTCTATGGACACTCAATAGCCCTCGTAAGATTGGCTACCACTCCCAATAACCGATTGTACTAGATCTAAAACTTTCCAAACTTATAAGTCCGGTATCAAAGAGTGGAGTAGTCAGATAGGACATCCTTGGTGTCTCAAGTCTAAGGACCAGATATACTACTGAGACTATGCAATCGCTATCTGACATGAGGTGTCAATAACCATCCAGTATTCCATAGGCGGATAAATCAGTGAACTCATTCCCCAATGAGTACCAGCATTGTACCCTTAGTGTCCCCACACGAGTAGCTATGAGACCAGCCTCCTCCATCATATGGATAAATATATAGCACACCAGTCTATCCGGTTATCTTGATGTCCCTCTCGAGTAACCTATGACCAGGATCATTTAAGGTATATGTTTAAAGGTGAATCAGTCTCATTATCGTGATCTCATCACGATCCGATTCTTATTGCACAGATTCAAGGACATCACAATATATGCAACACGCAAGATAAAATGATAAAATACCTAATAATAAGCAAAGAGAAAGAGTGCATATCAAGTCACAAGTGCCATCACTCATGTGAATGGCTTGCAGGGCACATATGACTAGCAATCTCCCACTTGACCTAAAACCAATCACCAACATGTATGATTCCCATCAGACCTTTGTGACGCTCAAAGATAATATGAGTTAATGACTTTGTCAGTGGATCTGTAATGTTATCATTGGATAGAACTCTTTCTACTACTACATCTTTTCGGACCACGATCTCTCTAATAAGCTAGAACCTCCTTAGAACGCTTCTGATGAGACCCGGGTTCCCTTATTTGAGTAATCACCTCGTAGTTATCGCAATATAAAGGAATTGGCTTCTCGCTGCTCGGGACGACTCCTAGGTCTGTGATGAACTTCTTCGTCCAGACTCCCTCCTTTACTGCCTCTGTCATAGCAACATATTCCTCCTCTATAGTTAAGTCAGTAGTAGTTTCTTGCTTGGAACTCTTCCAGCATACTGCTCCTCCATTCATGGTGAACACATACCGTGAATTAGACTTGCTATCATCGACATCGGACTGGAAGCTCGAGTCCGTGTAACCCTCAACCCTGAGGCTACTACCTCCATATACCAGTAAAAGATCCTTAGTTCTTTTCAAGTACTTAAGGATACATTTTACTGTTTTCTAGTGCTCGAAGCCTGGATCTGCCTGATACCTACTCATGGCACTCAGAGCATGTGCTATATCAGGCCTGGTACATAGCATAGCATACATGATAGATCCTATCACTATGGCATATGGTATCATATCCATGTGTGCCCTTTCTTCAGGAGTCTTTGGGGACATACTCTTAGAAAGTGATATTCCATGTCACATTAGTATGAGACCTCTCTTGAAATTTTCAATGTCAAACCTTTTGATAATAGTATCTATGTACCTGGACTAGGACAAACCTAGCATCCTCTTAGATCTATCTCTATAGATCCGTATCCCCAATATTCAAGATGCTTCCCCTAAGTCCTCCATGGAGAAGTACCTAGATAGTCAAGCCTTTACTATGGAGAGCATTCCTATATCATTCCTATATCATTCCCAATGATCAGGATGTCATCCACATATAATACCAAAAAGGTAATAGTACTCCCACTTACCTTCATGTATACACAAGGCTCATCTTCATTCTTAACGAAGTCATAAGATCTAATCGCCTCATCAAATCTTATGTTCCAACTTCGGAAAGTTTGCTCCAGTCTATAGATGGACTTAAGCAACCTGTACACCTTATCTGGGTTATCTTTGGACACGAATCCCTCAGGCTATATCATATACACCTCTTCCTCGAGGTTACTATTGAGGAATACGGTTTTAACGTCCATCTGTCATATCTTATAATCATAGTGTGTTGCAATAGCCAATAGAATTCGAATGGATTTTAGCATGGCTATGGGTGAGAAAGTTTCATCATAGTTAACATATTGCATTTGACGATACCCCTTAGCCACTAGTCTTGCTTTATAAGTCTCTACCTTTTAATCTACTCCAATCTTTTTTTCGAAGATCCACTTGTAGCCAATGGATACAATACCCTCGGATGCATCAACCAGGTTCCAAACCGTGTTAGAGTAGATGGAATCCATTCCCGAATTCATGGCTTCTTGTCATTTCTCGGAGTCTATGCTCATAATAGCCTCCTCGTAGGTCTAAGGATCCTCAATATCCTCTCTTCTGATATGTCCCATATATCTCTTAGGAGGATAAGATACTTTACTGGACCTACGTAAAGTTGAAACTTGTGCACTAGGTACCTGAACAGACTCTGATTGTGGAATAGTGCTTGAGCTAGGTTCTCTAACCTCGCTCAACTCTATTACGCTCCCACTGTCTACACCAAGAATGTGTTCCTTCTCAAGGAATACTGCTCTCTTGGCTACAAAGTCCTTTGGGTCCTCAAGTTAATAGAAATAATATCCACAAGTTTTCTTAGGGTATCCCACGAACTTGCACCGTTCCGTCCTGGATTCTAACTTGTCGGGGTTGTGTCTCTTGATGTGGGTAGGGCAGCCCCAAATCTTAACAACCTTAAGATCGGGCTTCTTCCCATTCCATATCTCATATGGAGTAGACATTACTGACTTAGTTGGAATTCTGTTTAGAATGTAAGCTGTAGTCTCTAGGGCACATCCCCAAAATGAGATGGGTAGGTCGACGAAACTCATCATGGAACGCACCATATCTAATAGTGTGTGATTCCTCCTTTCTGATACACCATTAAGCTGTGGTGTATAAGGAGGTGTCCATTGGGATAAAATCCCATGGTCTTTGAGGAACTGGGTGAAATTTGTACTCAAGTATTCAACTCCTTAATTTGATCGAAGGGTTTTAATATTGTTTCCAGTCTGATTCTCCACTTCATTCTTATATTCCCTGAATTTCTTAAAAGCCTCAGACTTATACTTCATCAAGTACACATATCCGTATCTTGAGAAATCATCAGTGAAAGTAATGAAGTAGGAGTAACTACTTATGGCATGAGTCGACATGGGACCATATACATCACTATGTATGAGTTCCAGTAACTCAGTAGCTCTCCCTCCAGTTCCACTAAATGGAGAGTTGGTCATCTTTCCGCGAAGGCAAGGTTCACAAGTCGCATATGACTCATAGTCAAATGGATCTAGATATCCATTCTTCAGCAACTTTTGAATCATTCCTTCATGGATGTGACCTAGCCTACAATGCCACAGATATGCATTGTTCACCTCTTCTCATTTCCTCTTAGTCTCACTTACACTCATAATATGTGGAGCTGTATCTAGTATAAATAAACCATTATACAATGTTCCTCTCGTGATGATCTCATCATCTAATATTATTGAACAACCATTATTCTCAAAAACTAATTTATATCCACTAACTGTCAAACATGAAATGAAAATAATGTTTTTGATAATAGAAGGAATATAATAGCATGCATCTAATGCAATAATAGCTCCACCAAGCAGATATAAGGTGACCTTGCCAATAGTCACTGCAGCAATCTTTGCTCTATTGCCCATCTTAAGGTCCATCTAGCCTCTGTTCAATCTTCTAGGTCCTGCTAAAACCTACAACGAATTGTAGATATGATAAGCACTCCTGGTATCCAATACCCATGTGTTATCATAAGATTCTGACAAATGAAGACTGATCATGAATGTACCTAAAGCTTCTCCAAGCTTCTATTTCACCCTCTCTGCAAGGTACTCTTTGCAGTTCCTCTTCCAGTGCCCATCTTTATCGTAGTAGAAGCACTGGCCTTTGTCCTTTGTTGGGTCTTTCTTAGCATCTTTTGCCTTACTCATTTTGCCCTTAACCTTGCCCTTCTTAAGAGACTTCTCAACCTTCCTTTTTTTCTGATCTCACCAGCATAGAGAACTGGCTTCTCTTTCTTGATGGTGCTCTCTGCTTCTTTCAACATATTGAGGAGCTCTGGGAGGGTCACCTCAAGCTTGTTTATATTAAAATTTATTATAAACTGAGAAAAAGAATCTAGCAGGGACTGAAGCACAAGATCCACACATAGGTTATCCTCTAGGACCATTCCTAGACCTATGAGTTTCTCGATCCACTCAATCATCTTAAGGACATGGTTCTGAACCGGTGTCCCCTCATTCATCCTAGCACGGAAAAGACTCTTTGATATCTCATATCGTTGAGTTCTTTCCTGTTCCTCAAACAGTTTGCGGAGATGCAGGAGTATGGAATTAGCATCCATATTTTCATGTTGCCTCTATAACTCAGTAGTCATAGAGGCCAACATATAACACTAAGCAAGAGTGGAATCATCTATGTACTTCACATAACAAGTGATCTCATCCTCGCTTGCCCCTTCATCAGGCGTAGGGATCACTATATCAAGGACGTATGCGATTTTATCCACCGTAAGAACGATTCTCAGATTGCAAAGCCAATCCTTATAATTTGGACCGGTGAGGCAGTTGGCATCAAGTATGCCACGTAAAGGATTTGAAAACGATATTTTTCTGAAAATAAAGATGTAGCAAAAATAAATAATATACAGACTTTATAAAAATTAAACAGTTAAGATAAGGACTTCTATCTTAATGTTCTCCCACTAATTTTTCGCGAGACATACAATACCCTCTAGTATATGAATCGGAGACCCCCAGCAGATCTCTAGTGGGGATCGGGATCTAATCGGCGTCTTAACGTAACCTCAAGAGACTCAACCAATCATGTTAAGCCCGTAAAGGTAGGCAACTGTTGCCAATCACAACTCCTTGTGATTCCCATCCTGTTTGGCCTCCGAACCACCATGGCCCCGAGGGACTCGACCAACCATGATGTTCGGTTAATCCATCACCATCGTTACAAGATTAGTCTGATTCAATGATATACTCTCGAGGGACTCGACCAAGCATGTCATGTCCTTAGGTCATCGGTGACATTTCTATGTCATTGATAAGATAGCGAAATGCGATATAAGTGAGTCTCGAGGGACTCGACCAACTCAACATACACCGGGAATCGGTTCCTATCTATAACGATGGAAGGCCACGTGGGTCAATCTAATTGCTTCACGTTTATCGACTTAATATTATTAATAGAGGGGATTTTGATTTGGTCTCCTAACATAATGTGTCACACACATACATATTTAATATATATATATATCTAGTACGTATATAATCAATCTCGCATCACATGAGCAATCATACCAGATGATCATGGACCACATCCTAATGTGATCAGGCCCGAGCCAGTGGGCTTAATCACTCACATCAAGATCTATGTGTGCATCGACGCATCTCCATGCTCTGTGATCATCCATCTCGCTTTATCGGTTTCGTCGATATGTCAACGCATCTCCATACTATCACGTGGCCATTACCCTCTCCCAGCAAAATCGACTTAGCAGAGTGTGCAGCGAAACCACACACATGAGGAGGATGTTAGTGACTGGACAATACTGGCACAGGATTACAGGAGAGGATCCCCCTGATAAGAGCAGGGGCACCGCACCCGGCATAGGGCTCCGAGCCACTAGACTCACCGTGGGCCTTAATGTCACCCTACCAAACCAATTTATCGTGTGTGCAGCGCCAATGCTTATAAGGCTCAAAACCTCCCCTTTCCTTACCAATGTGGGACTAAATGCACCTTGCCTACCCCCTCTTGGGACGCACCCCCTTTGGGGTGCATAGCTGCCTACCACCTTTGGGGTTCACCCCACCTAGGGTGCTCGACGTGATACACCCTCTAGGGTGATCACCGTGACACCCTTGAGAATTCACCCTTGCCTACCCCCTCGGGGATGCTTGGCGTGACATTCTCCCCCACCTAATCTCGTGATGTCCTTGTCACAGATTGGCCACCCTGCCTACCCCCTCTGGGGAGCTCGACGTGGACACCCCCTCTAGGGTGATTGGTGAAGGCCAGGAGTTGCTCTGATACCACTTATCACGTGGCCATTACCCTCTCCCAACAAAATTGGCTTAGCAGAGTGTGCAACGGATCCACACACATAAGGAGGACGTTAGTGACCGGACAATATTGGCATGGGATTACGGGAGAAGATCCCCCCTGATGGGAGCAGGGGCACCGCACCCGGCACAATGGGCTTCGAGCCACAGACTCACGATGGGCTTTAATGTCACCCCACCAAATCGGCTTATTGGGTGTGCAGCGCCAACGCTTATAAGGCTCAAGACCTCTCCTTTCCTTAACAAAGTGGGACTAAATGCATCTTGCCTATCCCCTCTTGGGGCGCACCCCGTTTGGGGTGCACGGTTGCCAACCCCCTCTAAGTTGCACCCCCACCTAGGGTGCTGGGCATGATACCCACTCTAGGGTGATCACCGTGATATCCTTGAGAATTCACCCTACCTACCCCCTCGGGGGCGCTTGGCGTGACAATACGTTGGATCATTTGTCTCGTCCTCGTGGGCCCCGCTATCGTTTCCACGCTCCCGTTGTGCTTCTTCATGTAATTATAATATAATTATAAGCATATAAGCCCGACAATAAATGAGAAAAATTGAGGCTCGCAGGCCCAATAATAATAATCACATGTACACACATCACATCACAGGTCCATGATCATTTATCCATATCATACATCATATATATATGTTATTTTATAGGACTACTAGATAAATAATAATAGTTAATTAAATATTTTAATTAACTAATATTTTTCTAAAAATAGGGATATACAAGAAATTTTTAAAATTCTAGAGGGTATTTTGGTCATTCGATCAAAAAGGACAAAATTAAAATTTTTAAAATTCCCAAGGACAAAACTATCTTTTGCCTAGAAAGCCTTAATTCCTCTCCCTGCTTTGCTGCAATGTGGTCGTCGCCACCCTGCCGGCGGCAACCACTGCGCGACGAGCGCGTAGGCCTCTACCTGCGGGCGGCTCACCCACGGGCGGCGTTGCCCCTTGCGAGTGAGCGCCGCCTCCCGCTCGTGCCGCCCTTGCGGGCACGTGCCCCTACGGGTACCGCTACGAGTTGGTCGCTTGCAGGCGGGCGCCCCTGCGAGCTATGTGCCTAGGGCGGCGATCGCCCTTGTGGGCGAGGTCGCCACAATGGCTGCATGCCACCCTTGTGGGCTCTTTTGCCCGCGGGGTAGCACCTGCAGATCGCCTCAAGCAGTGTTGCCCTGGCCGACGCCACCCGCCCTTGCGGACAAGCTGCCCCACAGGGGCTACTACTGCGAGTGGGCCGACGACCACCTGCCAGTAGGCCCTGTGCCCGCAGCCACCGCCGCTGGTGCAGGCAACAAGGCTACAAGCAGCCTCTTCGCCACTATGTGAGCACAACAGGGGCAGCAACAGTTGCTGCCCTTCCTCACCTTTTGCGCTAACGATTTTGACGATAAAACATAACACATGTAATTTAAGATCCGATCTTTGCATGAACAACCTGGCTCTGATACCACTGTTGGGAAATCCATAGGGCGCAACATCTCATGCGCAACGGAAGAACAGAAAAACAAAAACCTTGGATTTCCACAAAAGGTTCCGTCATCATACGAAGATCAGTGCGTCAAAACAAATCCGCAAAAACTGTATATGTAAAAGAAAATACCTAGGGAGATCGTATATCCCTGAATCCCTATAGATCTATAAGAGAGGATGAAGAAGATCAAGCGTCCTCCTCTCTAGCAGTATCCACACGGTAGGGACTGCGACGATGCACCTCTCTAGGGAGAGGAGAACAGGAGGTGGCCACCAAAAGAACCCCCAGCCTATAGAGCTTTGGTTCCCTCCTATTTATAGAGGCCCCCTGTAAACCCTAATGGATCTTGCCCAGTTGGGTATTGGATCTCTATCCAATTACCCAAGCCTCTTAGATTAGTAGGTCTCTACCCAATAATCTCTTATTAGCAATTATTGGATCTCATCTTAGGATCCAATAATTCAGGGGCTTAATGGATATCCAATAAGATAAAGGCTCTAGCGGATATCTTATATCTGAACCTCTACTCATCGCAACACCTACCGTATGTATGAGACCCTCTAGGCCCAATATCGAGCTGGCCGTGAGTCATACTTATTCGAACTCCTTCTGACTTAGTGAATTATTATCTCTATAATAATTCACCCAACTCATCGACTATAGACATACTATGCCACTACGCCATAGCCCCCAGACGATACAGGGGAATCCAATCCTTTGGACGTATTTATCCTCAGTTACCATGTATCTATAGTGCCTCATCCAACTAATATCCCAAGAACCCTATATCGGGCATGGTGCTGTCAAGCACATACAGTCTCTCCTCAAGTCTTGCTCTTGTCGGATTCTCCCAAAGAACTCTTTCTCTCTCAATCCGAATAACCTTGGCCAAGGATTTGTTCAAGCAAGAATACATGGGATATTCCTCTCATGATACTGAGAGCAAATGATCCTCTATTGACACTCAATAGCCATCGTAAGGTTAGCTACCACTCCCAATAACCAGTTGTACTAGATCTGAAACTTTCTAAACCTATAAGTCCGGTATCAAAGAGTGGAGTACTCATACAAGACATCTATGGTGTCTCAAGTCTAAGAATCAGATATACTACTAGGACTATAGAATCATTGTCTGACAATAAGGTATCATCAACCATCCAACATTCTGTGGGCGAATCAATCAGTAAACTCATTCCCCAATGAGCACTTGCACTGTACCCTTAGTGTCCCCCACACGAGTAGCTATAAGACCAGCCACCTCTATTATATGGACGGATATACAGCACACCAGTCTATCCGGTTATCTCGATGTCCCTCTCGAGTAACCTATGACCAGGATTATTTAAGGTCTATGTTTAAAGGTGAATCGGTCTTATTATCATGATCTCATCATGATCCAATTCCCATTACACGGATCCAACATCACAATTTATGCAACACGCAAGATAAAGTGATAAAATGTCTAATAATAAGCAAAGAGAAAGAGTGCATATCAAGTCACAAGTACCATCACTCATGTGATTGGCTTGTAGGGCACATATGACTAGCATAATCCACACGGTAGGGGCTGCAATGAAGCTCCTTAATTTGTCATTCTAATCTCCTCGTTGCGCGCACTATGCGATCAAGAAGAAGCCGACCCTTCTTGCTGTCCACACACCCCAAGCTAGGGCTGTTGGCTGAGAAGGAGAGGGGGCGGAGAATAGGAGGTGGTTGCCAAAAAATCCTAGCCTATGGGCCTTTGGTTCTCTCATATTTATAGAGGTCCTCTATCAACTTAACCCTAATAGATCTTACCCTATTGGGTATTGGATCTCTATCCAATTACCCAAGTCTCTTAGATTAGTGAGTCTCTACCCAATAATCTATTATTAGTTCTTATTGGATTTCATATATAGGATCCAATAATTCAAAAGCTTAAAGGATATCCATTAAGATAGGGGCTCCAGGAAATATCTCATATCCAAACCTCTACTCGTTGCAACACTTACCATATGTGTATGATCCTCTAGGCTCAATATTGAGCTTGCCGTGAGTCATACTTGTCAGAACTCCTTTTGGCTCAGTGAATTATTATTTTCATAATAATTCACCTAACTCATCAACTATGGACGTATTAGGTCACTACGCCGTAGTCCCCAAACGATACAAAGGAATTCAATCCTTTGGACATATTTGTCCTCAGTTACCATGCACCTATAGTCCCTCATCCATCTAATATCTCAGAGACCCTATACCGAACATGGTGTTGTCAGGCCCATATGGTCTCTTCTCGAGTTTCGCTCTAAATCGGATTCTTCCGGAGAACTCTTTCTCTCTTAATCCGAATAGTCTTAGCTAAGGATTTGTTTGAGCAAGAACACATGAGATATTCCTCTCATGATACCGAGAGCAGATGATCCTCTATTGACACTCAATAGCCCTCGTAAGATTGGCTACCACTCCCAATGACCGATTGTACTAGATCTGAAGCTTCCAAACCTATAAGTCCGGTATCAAAGAGTGAAGTACTCATACAAGACATCTATGGTGTCTCAAGTCTAAGAATCAGATATACTACTAGGACTATAGAATCGTTGTCTGACAATAAGGTATCATTAACCATCCAACATTCTGTGGGCGGATCAATCAATGAACTCATTCTCCAATGAGCACCTGTATTATATCCTTAGTATCCCTATACGAGTAGCTATGAGACCAGCTATCTCCATCATATGAATGAGTATACAACACACCAATCTGTTTGGTTATCTCGATATCCTTCTCGAGTAACCTATGATCGGGATTATTTAGGATCTGTGTTTAAAGGTGAATCGATCTCATTATCGTGATCTCATCACGATCCGACTCTCATTGCACAGATCCATGAATATCACAATATATACAACATATAAAATAAAATATTAAATAATAATAAGTAAAAAGAGTGTATGTTAAGTCACACATATTATCACTCACGTGATTAGCTTGCAGGGCACATATGACTAGCAAACTATTCCTAAGGTCTACATTATCTGTCAATACCAATTATGAGATTCAAACTATCAAACATTCGATCGGCTTGAGATGACCATGCATCCTCAGATCTGACTATCACATGTAGACCATGTTTGATCGGTAGAATCTTGGAACCATTAACCTGTAGGTCATGTGTCACCATGTGATAGATTATATGCTCACCATGTTATTTTTAAATATATATTTATGCTTCGGTGGAACAACCACAATAATCCATCTACGTTTGCTCGTTATTAATTTGATATATCTTTGCGTATGTAACAAAAAGAGTGATTCTTCGTGTATCGCAAGGGGGGAAAGTTAAATCCATGAGGGTTCAAAAGAAAAAATAAAAAGAATCTTTTAGTTCTTTTATATTGGGAAACATGTTGAGTGAGAAAGATTTACTTGATGCTTTCTGTTCTTATCCCATTTACTGCAGATTCGTTTCAGCTCAGGGATCGTTAAGATGGATATAATAGCAAGTCACACCGTTAGAATGAATTATTTTTATATGATTGGTATGACTAGTCATCTTTGATGGATCAATTATTTCCAACTTTAATTAATTTGTTATAATAAACCCAGAAGCATTATAACTTGAAAAGTTGAGTCCAACGTTGGCAAAAGAAACAAGAGAAGCTGTGAGCCGCTACGTGTTCTGACAGAGACGCCTACGGACATTATTAGAGTGAAACTGGTCATCGCTCAGTCGATTTCCTCTCACAAGATGAACACAGAAAACCACAATCATACAACGCACATGGTTTGGAGGATGAGAATCTTCGTTTGATGTTAAGACTACCTGCAAGCTTCCTATAGTTAGCCATACTTTGAATAAATGTCTCTCTCTTGGTCACCAAGAAACCATGGCATGTCGCGTCAGCTGCACTTCGATCACTACCATTTGTTTATTGGTGCAGTCCCCTTCTTGCTCCATCCCCCAAGCTTGACGTCCATAAAAGCCATTGAAGCCAGCTGTCTGACATAAGACATTACCAGGTCCTATGGAGATGTCTTCCCCACAGCTAGTCTGCTTCCTCCTCTTGCCTCTCGCCCTCGTCCTCTTCTTCCTCTACAGGAGCTGGTCAGAGCGGAGAAAATGCACTGGCCTCAAGCCCTACCTCTTGCTCGGTCTCCTTCCCCAGTTCCTCAAAAACCGGCACCGATTTCTCGACTGGATCACCGACGTCCTCGTCCACAGCCCCACCCACTCGATGACGTTCCGGAGCCCGGGGCAGGTCGGAGGTGTCATCACCGCCAACGCCTCCAACGTCGAACACATGCTCAAGTCCAACTTCGAGAACTACCCCAAGGGCGAGCGCTCCTTCCGCATGCTGGTTGACTTCCTCGGCCATGGCATCTTCAACTCGGACGGCGAAGAGTGGAAGTGTCAGCGCAAGCAGGCGAGCTACGAGTTTAGCAAGCGCTCCCTTCGCAACTTCATGGTGGACACCGTGCAGTCGGAGATCGCCCACAGGCTGCTGCCGCTGCTGAGGAGAGCGGGAGAGAAGGGCGAGACGATGGACCTGCAGAGCGTCTTGGAGCGCTTCGCCTTTGACAGCATCTGCAAGGTCGCCTTCGACGAAGACCCCGCGTGCCTCGCGGAGGACACCGTTGGCGATGCCACTTCCTCGAACTTCATGAGAGCCTTCGAGGAAGCGCAGAACCTGATCGTTGGCCGGTTCATGGATGCTTTCGAGATCACCTGGCGGGTGAAGAAGCTGCTCGACATCGGGTCGGAGAGGCGGCTGAGAGAACTGCTCGCGGTCGTGCACGGTTACGCCATGCAGATCATTCGAGGAAGGAAGGAGAAAGCCCCAGAGCTGAACGAACACCACGACCTCCTCTCTCGATTCGCCTCCAACAAGAACAAGTCGGAGGAGTTCCTGCGAGACATCGTCACAAACTACCTCGTGGCAGCCAGGGAGTCGACATCATCGGCCCTGACATGGTTCTTCTGGATCCTGTCGACGAGGCCCGACGTGGAGAAGAAGATACTGGAAGAAGTCAGAAGTGTAAGGATCATCAACAAGAACACAAGCGAGACGTTCAGCTTCGACGAGCTCCGAGAGATGCATTACCTCCACGCCGCGGTGACGGAGTCGATGAGATTGTATCCTCCGGTACCGATGGACACACAGTCATGCCTGGAAGACGACACCATGCCCGACGGAACCTTTGTGGGCAAAGGATGGTTTGTGACCTACAGCGCTTACGCCATGGGGAGGTTGGAGGACATATGGGGGCGAGACTGCAACGAGTACAAGCCGGAGAGGTGGCTGGAGAACGGAGTCTTCAACCCCGGAAGCCCGTTCCGATTCCCGGTGTTCCATGCAGGCCCGAGGATGTGTCTGGGGAAGGAGATGGCGTATGTAAGATGAAGTCCATCGTAGCCTGCGTGGTGGAAAGGTTCGAGATTGACGTGGTGGGGAAGGAGAAGACACCAGAGCACGTGCTGTCCCTCACCCTGAGGATGAAAGGAGGCCTGCCAATTAAAGTCAAGGAGAAGGTTAAGCAGTGCTGTTAACCACAGAAGAGTGTGGGGGTCGCAATTGTATTAGGCAAAGATGTTTGCATTATGTTTTGCTTGGATTGTTGTGTCGCAGCGGTTGATCCTTGTTTCTGATTCCATCCACTACTTGGTATCTTGGAATGAAAGTAATAGTACAACTAAGCAGCGAGTGCTTTCTATTGATAGGCTTTGTTAATTGAGATGTTTTTCTTCCTACATCCTGACACTGGTCAGTAAACTTTAAATTAAATGTCATCAGACATCTAGATTTAAAATAAATGTCATCAGACATCTAGATTCAAGTCAACCCAATCATGCCTATTCCGACACATCCAGACAGTCTAACATGCCTGAAAGATTAAAAAAAGTCAGACTAAATAATCTTTTGTCTTATGATCATGCCCAATTTCTATGTATAGTAGCTCTACCTAGTTTAACATAGATTCAAATAGTAGAAAAGTCAATATGATATCAAAGTCAAGCGATCTAGATTGAAGTTACTCAGTAAAACAAAATAAAAAAGAATTTAAATCAGGTTGTCTAAGGGAAGTCAGACGCGTTAGGTGACCCAAGTGATGCTCATGATTTGAACTAGTAAAGATGAGTCAAAGCAATAGAAAGACATGAATAAGTGCTACCTAGACAAACTTGGAGAAAAATTAATCCTCACAAGTAAGAGAGAAATATGCATAAATTTACAACAAAAAAAAACTCTCTCAAAGTGACTCCTTTCCAATTGATCGGTGAGATAATCAATCCACACACACATGGAAGAAAAGATGTTAGGGATAAAAAAGACAGGTGAGACAGAAATTTAGATTAGATTAGGAATAGTTCTACATGACTATAATATTAAAAACAGACGGCCTACATAACTTTTTTGATTGTAACGTGAAACAATTTGATTCAAGCTCAAAAAAAAAAAAACATACATGCTTTTATCAATTAATTTTTGAAAAGATCATAGTACTTGTACCATCCACTTAACATAGTAAAAAGAGTTCAAAATAAAAAATATTTTGATGAATGTGATAAAGTATCACCTTGTGTGATAAAAGTACTACACTAAAAGAAAATATGCAAATTACTCTGGTTTATTTATTGTAATATAAAACTATTCTATTAAATAGCTACCCTCCTTTTGTCTCTGTTTTAGTTTTGCTTCTTTTTTGACCTAATCCAAAGCCTCCTCATTAGTCCAGTTTCGGCTTCCACTACTTTCTTCAATCTCCCTTTTCTCCTTTATATGATGATGCATAAAGTTCTCAGTTTTGGTCTTACAACCTCCTCAAATTCTCTAAATTAGGCCTACCTTAAAATGATAATGCCATTTTATATAAAGTTGAGCATACAAGCCATTGCAAGGTGTTAGAGTTCATGAATAGATTGTATGCATGACTATGGAACCAGTTTAACAAATAGACTGTATGCATCCAACCTGATATGTGTTTGATAAATAGAGCACACATGATATCAAAAGTACCTGATTGATACGTAGAAAAGTTTACCAATAATCTGAGCAAGAACACGTCCAGTTCCTGAAATGGTGAAAGCGGCTTCGATCTCGCACAATTATTTCCCTCGTGTAGATCCCAGATATGAGCTTTGTACTCAAGTGGCAATCACCACAGACTCTCAAATTCTTCATAATTCTGATAGGAACACTCGGATCGGATATAAGGAGAGCAAAGGCAATAGCCAGCCTCTCACTGTGGTAGGAGAGAGCGTCTTCCTTGTCCTCCTCTTCTACATCAAACAACACTTCCTTTGTTCTTGGCATGTATCCAAACTCATGCAACCTTCTGTCTATTTCGTCGAGCATCTTGTAGATCTCCTTCAGAAGAGGGTGAGTTCTGTCTCCCATCAAGAACTCATGCATGGATCCCTCGACCTCAACTAAACTAGAACCAGGTGTTTTATCAATACCCTTCTCCTTCATCACCTTTCTCACCTGCATAACACCGTCCCATCTACAAATCTTGGCAAACATGTTTGACAATAAAACGTAGTTACCACCATGCTCAGGCTCCAAATGCATCAATTGTGCAACTGTACGCTCTCCGATCTCCAAGTTATTATGAATTCCACAAGCTGTTAACAACGACCTGTAAAGGATTGCATTTGGCTTCATAGGCATGGATTGAATGACCTGCTCGGCCTCCTCAAGCTGTCCAGATCGGCCCAAAAGATCCACCAAACATCCATAATGCTCCATCTGTGGCTTGATTCCGAAATCCTCTTGCATTTTGTAGAACAACCTCTGCCCCTCATCGACCAACCCCGCATGCGCACAAGCACTCATGACAACTACAAATGTCACCTCATCAACCCCCACCCCCTCAGTCGTCATCCTATGGAACAGTTCAACTGCCTGGTGACCACGCCCGTGAGTCGCAAGTCCCCGAATCATGGCATTGTAGCAGAGCACATCTTTCTGAGACAATCTGACGAACAGTTGCTCCGCAAGATCTAATCGTCCACATTTTGCATACATATCGATCAAAGCCGTAGCCACGACCTGGTTCATGGTCAAATGATTCAGCTCGATGTAGGCATGTGCCCAGATACCCTGGGCTAGGGCTCCCAGATCACCACAAGCACCGATCATGGCCACAATCGTGATCTCGTTCGGCTTAAACTTGGAGGAAAGCTGCAACCTTCGGAAGAGACACAAGATCTGCATGCCGGAATCAGCATCCCCGGAGTCGCTATAGCACCGAGCATAGGCCGAGAGCATGCAATTCCAAGCGGGCAGGTCAGGGTTTGGAATGCGGTCGAACAAGCGGCGGCCAGATGACACGTCCCCGCAGCGGGAGTAGAAGCTGAGCAGGGCAGCGCGGACGAAGTGGTCGACGTAGTCGTGGCCGATGAACTTGATGACGTGGGCGTGAAGGGCGCGGCCGACCGGGACCCACGAGGGGCCGGCGGCGGCGCAGGCCTTGAGGAGGGAGGGAAAGGTGTGGTTGTTGGGCTTGGGAGAGTGGGGCTGGAGGAGGAGGACCCGGGAGTAGAGGGAGAGGGCGAGGTGGGGACGGCCGACGTCGGCGAGGGAACAGACGAGCGTGTTGGGGAGGAAGGGGGAGGTGTAGGAGGAGGAGAGCAGAGGCTGGCAGAGGAGGGCGGTGGCGTGGGGTAGAGAGGGGAGAGGGGAGGGGAGCGAGGAGAAGAGGAGAAGAAGGCGGGAGAGGGGGTAGGTGTGGCGGGCAAGGCCGGTGGTGATGAAGTGGGCGTGGAGTTGGTTGAAAGCGGAGAGGGTTTTGGGGCACCTCCCCAAGAGGAGGAAGGTAGGGTGGCGTTGGCAACCGCGCGGGGAGGTTGGAATGCAGATGCTGCGAGGTCTCATTATTCATTCTCGCCGTTCCCGCAAGTCTATCCAGTGTGATTGAATGATGCCCTAACACTAGATTCATGTAGAACCACATCATGTATCTTTCACGGTAGCCACACAGCATCCCAAAAAAAATATAATTTAAAATATGTGAAGAATTTTTTTATTTTTGTCATCTCCGATCGAGATCTTAATATTGAATAAAAATATGTTAAAAAATTAATTTTGAGGTCATTATCACTTATTTTGGGATTAATTATAAATTACTTCATGTTATTAGATATTTTTACAATTTTGATATCTATATTTTAAAAAATTAAATTAGGATCAAAAATAAAATATTTAATCTCGTTTCTCCTATTAAATAAATTAAGCAATAGTTGATCGGGAGAATTGATAGAATTGACGGAGAGAAATGAGATTAAATACTTTAAGTATAAGGGTAGAGATCTCAATATTTTTTAAAATATAAGAATAAAAATATTAAATATAACTAATTATAAAATAGATAATCTATAATTAACTCTTATTTGGACTTATTAAACACATATTGTTCAAGATAAGTGTTTCTAACTATTAAAACTCTTTAATATGAAAGCTATTTATATATTTTGACACATTTTAGCCGATATCAAAATATTAAGAATTGAATTATAAACTTTGTCTAGATATTCTGAAATAATCTTTTGAAATCATTACATCAAATTTAAGGGCTTAAATGTTTCTAGAACATCAATTATAATCCATGATATATGTAAAAGAAATATTTGGGAGATTATTTATATTCATTTTGAAATAATAAAAATTAAATTGACAGCCAACAATAATGATTTATTAAAATTAAAATCCATTTTATCACAATTTTAATTCTCAATTATTTTTACTGTAATTACGTCATAAATGTACAGAAAAATATTTAAAATTGATACAAAATTGAAATATGATTTCATCTTAAATTTATAACACTAAATCGTTTGGTAATGAGAAATTTAGAACTGATAGAAATTTATTCCCCTCAAGATCCCTTCACCATTAGATATTTTCTTGTGTAAGATAACGGAAAGAACCCGATCTTAAGTAACGAATCGAACGGTTTCAATCTTTCGATCAAGCCAACATCAATTTCCTCCTCCCCTCCCCTTATCTCCCTTCTCCCAGCCCCGCGCTATAGGCCCCTCCGAAAGATCTCCATTGATGGCCGCTTAAGCCCCTCTCACGTACACAAATGGAACTCTCCTCTTCTCTCCATCGTCTTCCCTCCTTCGACCTCTCCTTCTCCTCCTCTCTCTCCCCCGCCCCCCTCCAATCCCACCTCAAATTTCCCCACTCACGCCGCCCGATCCCCCGCCGACGGGCTCTCGCCGTTGCCACCAACACCCCGCAGGAAGCACCCCCTAACAGCCCCCATCGCCTCCTAAGAGAGCTCGCCGAGCGCAAGAAGGTCGCCTTCCCTAAGAAGAAGGTCCCCCCGCGGCGCTTCATTCTCAAACCCCCCCTCGATGATGCCAAGCTCACCCAGCGCTTTCTTAACAGCCCCCAGTTGTCCCTCAAGTCTCTACCTCTGCTGAGCTCCTGCCTGCCGCCGTCCCGGCTCAACAATGCTGATCGCACCTGGATCGACGAGTACCTCCTGGAGGCCAAGCAGGCTCTGGGCTACCCCCTTGAGCCGTCCGACCGGCTCGAGGACGACGCCAATCCCGCCAAGCATTTCGACACACTGCTGTACCTGGCGTTCCAGCACCCGGTGGTTGGCTGCGAGCGGACCAACGCCAAGCACGTCAGGAACGGCCACTCCAGGCTCTGGTTCCTGGGGCAGTTTGTGCTCGAACTGGCGTTCGCCGAGTATTTCCTTCAGCGGTATCCCCGGGAATCGCCTGCACCGATGAGGGAGAGGGTGTATGCGCTGATCGGAAAGAGGAATTTGCCCAAGTGGATCAGAGCTGCGAGCTTGCACAACCTGGTATTCCCTTATGATGAGATGGATAAGATGATTCGGAAGGACAGGGAGCCACCGGTGAAGTAAGTCTGCTTAAATTATTATCCTTTTCGTTCTTTTGCCTCTTAAATTTTTTGTTCTACTGATTAATGCTCGCTAAATTTGATAGTGGCAAATTAAGTTCTCACCACAATGAGTTTATAAACTAGGTTAGGTATATTAATTTGCTCCAATGTTGGCACTGATAAGCTGGTTTCTGGTTGGGATGTTCACTAGGTTGCAGATGTCAAATTCCAAAAACTTCAAATATTATGCCATTTGTACTGCTTTTTACTCCATTTAGTTGCAATGATCTGAAAACTTGGAAAATCATGCTTTATAAATATGATTTTAATGCATTTTTCACCAAAACAATCAAAATTTATTTTTGTTGCTATTCAAGTTGTAGAGACTACAGAAATTTAGGAGCAAAGAGGTAAGTTCATGTGTTATTTCTGGCTCATCTCCATAGTTGAATCCAAAAGTATGATTTTTTTTTTAACCATTTTGATTTGAGTATTTTGCATTATTCTTGTTGGAGCATTTTCCTGTTCTGAGATGTGATGTTTTTGGTCATGTTTACTAGTCCAAAAAATATTGACTACTGATCCATTAGATGCAACTAACCTGTACAGCAATCAGATTCTGATGTCAATTTGGACTTTTCTAATGGATGAGCAAGCTTTTTCATTCTCAACAGGCTGCTCCAAGGCACAGTTTAAACTTACAAATGGAAGGAGTTTGGTTTAGGATAGCATGTTGAAGTTAATTATGTGCACTACAAGGAAAATCTGATATGAAAAGGCTTCACTTTGAGATTTTTCAAGATATGAATCTTTTGATACCATGTTCCTATGTGGCCCAGAAGATGATCTAGTAGCAACCAACGAATAACTTAATGTGCAAGGTTCAATAGGAGATCTCAAGGAAAAGTTTTTTGTAGAAGAGACTTCAAGAGAAGATCCAAAAGAAATTCTTGTAGTTAAAAAAAAAAAGGGATTTGATCAAAGAATATTCTGCTAGGATTGTGTGAGATGAGCATCTTAATGCAAGCTTCAGACATGGTTGAAGAATAGATTAACTAAGGAGATCATAAGGAACTGCCATTCAGTGGGGTTTACAACAGGGATAAAGCAAACAAACCATTAGTTTGAAATCTTAACATGCGTTTGAAGATTTGTGTGTAATGAATCAAAAGAAGCAACTGGAGGCAAGTTCATGGGCAGTTGAAGTACTTGATTTGATTTCCACCAAACCTATTAGAATGAGAACACTTGTGAAAGAAGTTTCTATAAGAACTACTATAATTAGGATGCATAATTTAATGTGAAAGTTCTACTGGTGGTTGTGTTACTCAATATCTCTGTGGATTCTGATATCCTCATGGATTGATGAGTATCATCATCAATTTTTTGTTACTCTTTGGTTAGAATTCAGGCACATTCAAAGTTCTCAAAAGGTGGTCTCATATCCTCTTTTATTTTTCTTGTTGTCTTCATTCAGGTCTGTATTCTGGGCATTGTTTGGGGCCATATATTTGTGCTTTGGGATGCCTGAAGTTTACCGTGTACTTTTTGAGGCATTTGGAATGGATCCAGAAGATGAGAGTTGTCAGCCAAAGCTGAGGCGACAACTGGAAGATGTTGATTATGTTTCAGTGGAGTTTGAGAACAAACAACTTAGCTGGCAAGATGTGGCTGCTTATAAGGCATGAAGCTTTTTGCGGCCTTTCTTTCTATTGCATACTGTTAAATCAATCCTGATGCAATTTTCTACTTTCATATAATCACATTCTATCTTTATGCTGGCTCTAAAATTTTTTGTACCTATATTATGCTGCAGCCTCCACAAGATGCACTTTTTACTCATCCAAGGCTTTTTAGGGCTTGTGTGCCACCAGGCATGCATCGGTTTCGAGGGAATATTTGGGACTTTGATAGCAGACCCAAAGTTATGGAAACACTGGGCTATCCTTTGCCCATCAGTGATCGAATTGCAGAAATCACTGAGGCCAGGAATATTGAACTTGGCCTTGGTCTTCAGGTAAACCACTGAATAAAACTTTTCCTCAATGTGATCATTAGCTTCTTTTTGCAGAATATGCTTTAAAGCTGTATACCTATTTGATAGGTTATGAAATTATAATTGTGATCATAAGATGTTGGGCAACTGTTTATCATGGAGCCTAACAGTCCATAATTTGATGAATCTACGTGCTATGGCCATCTAATCATAGGTTCTGTCCAAGCAATTCATTCTTGAGGCTCTCAAACAGCCACTTTATTCATTCATGATGATAGGACATATTTTTGTTGAAATCCCTGGTACCTTTACCACACAAGTTTGACCCTAGCTTGGCAAAACAACTGCTTTTGCAACCTAGAAATGACTGACTGACAACTGGTATAGGCAAATTATGAGGAAAAGGAACTTGCATGACCACCTTCAGAAACTATCTGAAGTATCATCCAGGGAAGACTTTGACACTATGTTAATATCCGGGATGATGTTCAATTTTAGCGCATACAGTTCAAGAAATTCGTAGCTGTGGTTGCAGATGTTTGTGTTGTTTGTGATTGATATTCTTCATTTGGGAAAAAAAATATTAGAGCAGGAAGATGGAGATTTTGATGATATACATCTATCAAGGGATACAAATGGCTTTGAAGTTCTAACTTGTTAGTTTATCCACTAAATAATAACAAGATGATGTATCATGTTTACTAATTCAGGCATTTTGGTTTGAACCCTGTGAAATTTTGGACCAGGGATTCATGTTCCAGCGGCATATGGATGCTGGTTATTTGCTGACCAAAATGGCTCATGCTATGCTGTGCCTTGTCAGCCAGCATAATTAATGTGTGATTGGTTCTAGAGGAAATTAAAGAGAAAGAAAGTAGAGAAAGAAATTCTGACAGTTAATTTTGATCATGGATGACCAAGGGAGATTAGTCATTCAACATGGAAAGTGTGTTGCATTGCAAAATGAGTGTGGGATTAAGGGGGAGATTGCCATGGAGGAAAAAGAAGGGGGGGCAGGTAGCAAATTTGATGTGAAATTTGAAGGCTCTTTGTAACTCTGACATGAGGGGTATTTGGTTCTTAAATTTTTAATGAAAATCTTTTTATAGTCAAACTGGGTACATCTTGTGAGTACTCTTTTCCCTAATGATATTATTTTACATGGAGCATGATGTAATCAGGTTAGGCATCCTAGGGTCGTGGTGTTATATTTGACAAATGGAGGTTTGAATCATATTATCACAAAAATGTAGGGTTTGAAACAAATTTTTATTTTGCTGTTAAGGCTGTCATGACTTGGCAATAGAATAAGGATGTCAGGATGCGAAAAATAAAAGTGGCTTAAAGCTGAGATGAATAAAAATTGTAAAAAAAAAGGTAGCTTGGAAATTGGTTGTCAAATGTTTGTTTCTTACTTGTTTAAAGACTGTTATAACATTCTTTTATTGATCCTTTTTTAGATTATTTTGTCTGCTTGACATATGACTCATTGAAGGTATAGGTTTTTGTACAAATGTACAACTATTATTACATTATCACTATGAATCTGATCCGCTATTATTGTAGTATCGGTTTGAAATTTTCATAAACTTAAATTAATGTTTCCAAGTCAAGTAGGAATAGTTCTTCCAATGGGTATGCTTGGGAAAATTTTTATTTGATCATCGACTCCCTGAGAATCATGAGGAAGGAAATAAATTGAAAACCTGTTTAAACATATCTAGCAAACAGCCAATATTATGTCATTGCACAAACATTTTTTTTAAATTTCGAGCAATAAATAAATTTCAGTTTGATATTTATTTTGGCTACATGTTGGATTGGTACAGAGAAGAAGACCACATATACTTTAGACATCATCTTTAAAAAGAAAAAGAAAGAAAAAGGTCTTTGCTATTCTTCCTTCATGTCTTCCTTTAACAACTGACTTGAGTGTCAAAGGGGGAGACCACCTGATAAATTCTTGGTGCCATCAGTTCCATTGTGTACCTAGAAAAAAACCTTTGACATGGACAGCCAACCAAATTGCTCCCCTAACATGACACTCCCTTGCACAAAAGTGAAGGCCAGGACAATTCCTTGATCCAATTCAGCATAATGATCAAAATTCATCCCGTGTGAGAGGTCTTTATCTTTTACTTGATTCTAACATAACAAGTTCCCTTAGTGAATTTTGCGACATAATTCTTGCAGATAAACATAGTTAAGAATCCATATAAGGTGGGATTGCTTGATCCAGTTTTGTTTCAATTGTGTTGGTTGTTCAACCACAAGCATTATGATTTATGATATATGTGCTATTTGACCAAAGCAAAACTAGACAATCATTTACCAGAGTGCAAATAGACCCATGCAGCCTGTTTCATCAGCAGTATGTAGGCAGCAACTCTTGTAAACTTTCATGTTATTATTCCTCTTTTTTGGAAAAAACTTTCCACATTCGTTGTTCTACCATATATGACCTCTGGTTGTAACTGATTGAAGATGGGAGATGGAGAAAGCCTTTATAGTGCTCAGCTGCACATTCCTATGAGAGAGACCGGGTTTGATCTCAGTTTCTCTTTCTAAGACATTGCAACAAATGGAGAAAGACTCCTTAGCTGCTTATACATGTATCAGCCCCTTGTCCTGAATCTTCCGGTTTTTTCTTTTTCCACTATTCATCTTCTAATTGCACATTAATGCCTTCCACTAACACTTAAACTTTGAAGTTATTTAAACAGCAAAATGATGGTTTATAAAGTAATGTTCATTTCTTAAACTATTTTAATGCATCGCGTCACCACCATACTGAGAAAGTTGGAAGGTAGGAAGCAAAAAATGGCTGCAACCAGGATGATGAAAATAGTATTGCAATTGCCATATTGACCATTTCTAGTGGAGGCAACAACCACCTTATCATCATAGGTAGATTAAAAAGAAAAATATGAGGACTCAAGAAAACTGGAAAGATGAAAGGAAGCCTTCAATAATTGAGGAGTACCACCACCTACCTGTGTTGTAGCTTGGTTGAAGGTACTAGAGATATATTGAGGCATCTTCTAAAACTTTGTGGTCATGTACCAAACTGAACCATCAAATCATCATATTAGTTCATTGAATGCTTGAGCGCTTCATTAGTCATTACTGTGGAAAGTTAGTGATCATCTAATGTCCATCCATAGAGAAAGCTTTGGGGAACATTGAATCACTGTTCAGCTGCAACAGTTTTGGTTGGTTCATGAACTAACCCTTCAGATAATGATGTAAAGGGAAAAAAAAGAACAAATTGAGAAGACTTGCAAGGGATACAAGAGATAAAAATGGGGACTCTAAAATCTCATGTTGAAAAATTGTAATGATACGTGTAAACCAACTGGAGCTGAATAAATTTCAAATAGCTGGTTCAAAAAGGTTAGGTGAAGAACCAGTAAAGTCAATTTTGTTCATTGTTCATGGACACAAAAATTGCATGCAAGCAATGGGCATATAAAAAAAATGTAAAACAATTTGAGGAAGTTAAGCTAATGCTGACAAAGGTAATAGATAGAAATTTGACCAGATAAAAGATTGCTGATTTGCAAATCCTGAGAAGGGTCACATTCTTGTTTATGATGAAAGATTTATCTCTTTGCTTTCTGATATCTTAAGATTTCATCAGTTATTCTCATTGTTTCCCACTATCAATGATAATGAAGATTTTTCTTTCCCTAGTTTATGCTAATAACATCATAATGTATTTCCATATAAGTTTCATAAACCACTTTTGTTTCTGCCAGCGTAAACGCGATTCGGCTTGTATTGATCTGCTATTCTTTCAGTGAAATCTAATGCATATTCATATGGCAGTTGTGCTTTCTACATCCTTCTAAATACAAGTTTGAGCATCCTCGATTTTGTTTTGAGCGGTTGGAATACGTTGGCCAGAAGATTCAGGTACAACTTTCAGAATGAAGCTATTCATACAGGATTTTTTTTTTCCCTTGAGGCTAATATTTTGGAATACTGAAAAATGATATTTTCTGTAAATAGAAAATATGATGCTCACTCAAAGATTGTTGAATTGAAGTTGTACAACAAGATCTATATTGTATAAACACCTGTTTATGTTTTATCCTCTGCAGGATCTTGTGATGGCTGAGAGATTGCTAATGAAGCATCTTGATGCCCCTGGTAGATGGTTACAAGAGAAGCACCGGCGCACTCTGATGAACAAATTCTGTGGCCGATACTTGAGGGATAAGCATCTTCACCATTTCGTCATCTATGGTGAGTTAGCACAAGACAAGTATGAGCATAACCGAAGGCTAAGAAATCCAGTCACAACTGCAGTACAGCAAGCGATACATGGTCTTGCATACACCGTCTATGGCAAACCAGATGTCAGGCGTTTAATGTTTGAGGTGTTTGATTTTGAGCAGATCCAGCCAAAGGTTGTTTGAAATTTTGAATTGCTGGAATTCTACCCTTTTGTATTGCTTTAATGATTTATTATCACATGTTCCCAGTGCCCATTTCATCCAGTTGTCAAAGCATATATTCTGTGCCTTCATTTAGGCTTTATGCTCTTCAAATCCTTGGGAACAAATGGATATTGATTGGCAGAGATGTTTTGGAACTTTAACATTTGTAATGTAGATAGATTTCAGTGAAAATTATTTAAAATGAGGCAAAATACTTTTAAGAGAATTGGACATCTCCAAAGAAGATCTATTAATGTTCTAGGTAAATAATGAAGTCAGTGTTGTACATATTTTATTTGAAACAACAAGAAAGATATTTGATTGTTCTTAGTTTGACTAATGACATTACTTTTGGATAGCTTGATGATGGATAAATATTTGTGGTAGTCCTCAAATGGTTAAGAATATTATGGCAAAGTATTGTTCTTAGTTTTCTAGAAGACTCATTCTATAGAGTCAAAGTTGATCAAAATTCTAGCGAACTACCCCTTGAATTGTTTTAACTCAGGCTGAAGAAAAAGGCAAAAGAGGATAGTGCAAACTATTCAAGCTTGAGTTACATCCACAATTGTTAAAGGTTCAAATACATCAGTTTTCTAACAGGAGGTTGACAATTGAATGGTCACAATTTGAAGAATGTGACTATACTTGTTGCTTGCAGTTCCTGTAGTACACTTATATATCTGTTTTAATGCACCAATATTTCAGTTTCCATTGCATACTTTTCACAAAAAATATTGCATATTTTTTACCTTCACAATTACCCAGCTCAATTACTTGATCATTACTACATCGTTACTCTTAAAGACAAAATGGGAAATCAATCACCAGGTGACAGCCTTATTAGTTGGATTTTTTAAGAGATTAGACGTTCAATTACAAATGCATACTTGTAAAAATGGGATGTTGTTCCCCCATATATGATGTAGATTCCTTTTTAATAGGCCTCAGGCTCAAGTCTCTGGTCCTATGCCAATGATAGAGGTAGATTGGTATTTCTTTTAATGAAGGTTGTTGCATTGTTCTCATGTTGAACTGGTTCTAAATAAACGTAAATTTGGATCTTTAGACAATGTTCTATGATATTCTGACGCTTCTCAATCCATTTATTATCATCTTACAAAGTCCTATTTTCTGTTTTTCAAATTCTTTGATTTGAATGACATGAAAGCAGTACTTTTGGCAATCCAATCCCATTGCTATTTAAAACAAAACTTTTCTCTTCACCAGCCTCCTCTATGCTACCATATATATAATCCAACTAAGAGGAGAGGGTAATCATCCAGCAATTTGGTTCATTAATTATGTTACGACTTCTGTTTTTTATTGTAATTGGCATGAGGATTTACCTCCTATCCTTGATTTTTAGTTTGTAGTGATGCGAACGTTGAAGACTGTCATAAACTCTTCAATTTCCGATTATAAACAATAGCAAAACTGTAGGAAGGAAACAAGAGACATGGATAAAATGAAGAAGGTGGGATGACAACCAAAGCAATAGAAAGCAAAAGATGAGGTATGAACATCTAAATGATTTAGTTTATAATTCTTTTCAATAAAATATTGGCTCCCTTTGATCAAACAACAGCGTCTAACATCATTACCTAACAAATACCTAATCCATGTTTCATTATATTCAAAATTATTGTATTCACTAATTAAATTGTTAACAAATGCACAACCATCATGATCTCCTAATAAATTTACATATAGAATTTACCAAAAGGCATCCAGATTTGTTCTGTATTATATATATATACATATACACACATATATATATATATATATAATAATAATAATAAAAATATTAGTTCAATAGTGGTATACTAGATCCATCTATGTAGGATGAGAATTTAAAATCATATTTGATAAATTTCTAAGATTCTCAATTAGTTTTATTGATAAAGATATTGATCCTTTAATCAAGTAACGGGTCGCTACTTCACTCTTATACATATTATTTTAGTCGAATTATTGTGATAATTATGTTTTGATAAATTTGGAAGCATTAAGATAGACAAGTCCAAAACACCGTTGGTAGGATCAACTCCAACCACATCATAGTCAATATAAATATCGTTAAGCTTATTATTGGACCCATTAATAGGAAGAACGATCAAATTACTTGTTGAACAAAATACAAAACATATATAATGACATTTTAAATACTGATCTGGTATCAATTTTGAAAATACACCCTAAGAACCAAAACACCGGAATCAAATATGGATTTGTACCTCTCAATTTCATAAAGAAAAATAGAAAATTAGTATATCGAGCATTGCCCATACATGTCAAAATCATAAACACTAATCAGTGCATAATAATCCAATTAATTATATACATCATGACACAAAAGTTGATTCTATTTTTTTATTTTATAAATAATAAATAATGAATGCGAGATTCAATTCTTACGCCTTACTATGAATAATCAAAGTATTAATCTCATTGATACCCTATCATCACATCCTTATCCTTCTGGTCAAAGATGACCGAGATCTCTTTGTTCAAATCCAACAAGTCTCGGTTCACCCAAATAACTGGTCAATGATACATTTTGAAAAATTGATATCTTCTAAGCACTATATGATACAAGGTGCGATGCCTTCCTATCCAAGTATGTTGTAACCTAACAGATAATAATATGAAATGTTATGGAGGGTAATAAACAAATACCAGATATTGATTGGGAAAACGTCTTCCCTAAAAAAATTGGTGGAACACCGCCAGCTGACTCATCCACCCAACAAAAGAGAGGAAAAAGGAACCCAAATTTCCCCAGACAAAAACCCTAGTCATCACTGTCATTGTCGAACTCTTATCACAAGAAAGCAACGCTTCCTACACCTCGTGCTTATGCCTTACCTTCTCATCTTTCTTGTGATTGGAGGTGGAAAACAGGAGTCACTTCAAGACTGGACAGCAGTAAAAATATTTAAAATATCATTCATATGGTCGATACAAAACTTAAAATCTCATTAAACATAATTTAAACTCTCATTCAATAAAAATAGATTTAAGGGGATGATCGGTGTAATAGTGTGCCCAACTTACACACGTAGCATCAAGTCATTGTCGATGATTTGATAATTTACCACTCAAGTTAGTTAACATCTTCAAGATATGTCAAATAAGGTTTCCTCATAAATTTGTTGCTAAATAAGTTTAATACATCACCAGATTAATACTTTAAACATAAATTTTTTTGATAAATAAGTTTAATATATCACAAGACTAATACTTTAAACATAAAAATATATCGAATGAGATTTTAAAATCTTAAATCTAATATACCACCATCAAACCTATATGTAAAACGAGGTTTTAGACTTTTAATTTTTGATAAGTGTATAAAATACATGTACCAAATTAATGTTTTAGATGTTATATCTTGATATTTAATATACATATAAATTACTAAATATTTACATAAATATATATACTACATAAAGAATTCTTTTTTACTCACGATGCCAAACGATGTGAAGAAATTATAATATGAATATATATATATATATATATATATATATATATATAATTTTTTCAACATAATAATTGCAATTACTTTTTATAAGAAATTACTAAATTTATGGCCGAACAGTTGATCGATCGAATATATATATAGACACATATATATATATATATATTTATGTTTAAAGTATTAGTCTTTGTGATACTTTTTACTAAATCTTTGTGATAATTTTCACAAAGATTCCTATATATAGACACGTATATATAGAGAAGGCGACGGACTTCAGTTAGTCCAAAGAGAGGGAAAGGAGGCGGCCCCCTCCGCTTCGCCCTCAAACGAACGGGTCTTGATACGTCTGTGCCCGTGCGAGAGCGAGGACAAACCCCTCGGATTCGGAGCCTTCATCGAGCAGGGATTGGTTCTCGTTGGACCTTTGCTCTCTTGGTTGAAATTGTTCCCGGGCATCCCTACCTTGTCGGGGAGTTCTTTTCGTTGATGATTTGAGGGGTTTATTCGGTCGCTCGTTCTTCTTCTGGTAGCGGTGGAGATGCTGGCGGTGTAGTGGATGGGGAGTAGTAGGAAGGGTGGAGGTGGCCCACAAGACGCTAAGGAGGCCGTTGTCGGAATGCCGATTTTCGTTTCCTCGCTCACCGTGGCTCACCCAGCGTATGCGAAGCTTTGTTTGAATGATTTAGCTCTCTGCATCGCTTGTTTTCATTTTTCATGCTCTAATTTGTGCTGCCATTCTCGAGACTAAAAGGGAGCGATCTTTCTTTTTCTTTGATGATATCTATTACATATGGAACTAATTAAACATCTGTTTGGGGAACTCGAATTCCAGGGCTATTGTTAAAGTTATATATAAAAGGGGTCTCATATGATCATAAAAGCTTTCTTCTTTCTCTTGTCTCTTCTAACATTATTATTATTATTATTATTATTATTATTATTATTATTATTATTATTATTATTATTATTATTATTATTATTTTATGAAAGAGGAAGAAAACTTGCATGTTTTATTCATGTCATTGGAACCCTATTTAAGGGTAAAAGACAATCTAATCAGTATCCAATCAAGCAATTAGTATCTCATCAAGGGATATGAAAAATCTAATCAATCCTCTACATAGTAACTTTGGCATGACGTCATATACTTTCCCTGGCTATGATGAGAGTTTGTACTGTTGAGAATAACAGTTTAGTGCTCTTAATGTATTGTTGATATCCTTGCCTTTGGGAAATAAAATATGTTCTTGCACCACGAAGAGTTGGAGTGAGTAGTTTGGTACATTTGTGCATGTAGTTGACTAACAAGAAGGTTTTAATAGACGTATGTCTAACACTTGATGATGAGGAAAAAAATACAAAGTCAACAATCATGGTTTGATCAAAAAAGAAAAAAAAAAACTTGGGAGTCAATCTGCCAAGTTCAAAATTGTCAAAATTAGGATGCTCTTGACATGCATGGTAATCATCATTTTTTACTGTATAAACAACAGAAAAGACATCAAATTTGCTTTGAAATGTTGTTATCTTTGACTGATATAGCATAATCTAGGATGGAAACCATGGCGAAAAACTCAAAAGAGATCTAGATGCATGTTGGAGTGAGCAATTTGACCCAATATCATTTCTGGAAGCTTCATGTTCTTTTCTCATAGTAGTTTTTTGTCATTCCCCAAAAATCAGTCTGCAGAAAACTTACATGATCCTCAGGAATTTGCTGCGCTATCATACTTTTTGGTTGCTCTTGAATGTCAATTGTCATAGGCAAAAGAGTTGCTTTGGTGGTTGGTTCGGTCTCTAGTGGCACCAAGCTTTTAGGTTTTATTAGATCTTCATCTGGTTCTCCTTTGTCATGTTTTCTGACAGCCAAACAACCTCTAAGAGAGCTACAAAATGTGACTAGCTACTAATTTAATGCTGACATGTCAGTTTCTAGCAGACTGAAGTCTTCAACTTGTTGTTTACTCTTCTCTAGATTGATCCTTGAGATTGTTTAGGTCTCCAGTAAACACTAAAAATATGCATAAGAGGGAAAAGTAGATGTTGGAGCCTGTTCAACTGTTGTACAAGTTGTAGCGCTTGCAACAGCTGAAGTTTTCGTCTGGACTTCAATGCATTGTTGATGGAGTGCTTTGACATTGTGGTTATCAATTTAGATTTTCTTTGCTGTCATAGCAAATTATAGGATATCAGCTTATTCTCTAATTCAAGAAGACCAATCATATAATTATGTTTAGTGCTACTTAATTACTTTAAATTTAGTTGTTTCATATAAGTATGTTTTCCATATGGTAACTGTGTAATGCTAAATCTGCCACAACTATATTTTAACTGACAACATTTTCTCTTCCATCTGTTTATAACTGAATGTTTCTTGTTGCCTTAGTACCACAGAAGGAAATATTCTACATACTTCTCAAGGTTCTAATGTTGGGACACTTGAACAGTCTAATGTATTTCAAATAAAGGAAGCTATGGATCTAAGCACAAGTATGTAACTTTTAATCAGTCATTTATCTTGATTCTTGACATGTGGCACTTTTATGCCTCATTTTTTTGTAATAATTCTAAATTGCAAAATATCTTAGTGTAATTAGGCGGCCCTTTTTATATCAAAATATAAATAATTTTCAAAATAGCCCATTGGAAATTTCCTTAAAATTTAAAGTGGGTTTACTATTTATAATTCTAAATTTGGGTTATTTCAGCTACTATTATCTATTTCTCTGCATATTTTGGAGAACATAATCAGAGACTTATTTCTCAATCTTCTTTACAGATCCTTTACCTAATAAAAAGCCAGGCAGTCTCAATCTTAAAACAAGTGGTCTCTCTGTTGCCTCTGATCCTCTTCAATTTGGTGTTTATGACAGTGTGAGTTAGGATGACTTTTTTGGAGTGCCTTTATTAATGTTATTGGTCTAATAAGAATTTCAGGTACAATCGGTCCTTTATCTGATTGCAGCTTGTTGCTTCAACTGGGATGACTTTGCTAGCAGCAAGAGCTGGGGCTTTGGCAGTGACAATTCAGAAGGCACAGCAACATACTCTGTTGTCTTCATCCAGTGCTCACATTGAGAACTGGGGAGAATCTACTATGGCAGATACTAGTCCTTGGACTGATACATCAACCGATGTCGACACTGATGAAAAGAACCAGAGGGTAGTCTTTTTTTCTTCTGCACTGTTACTCATATGGTGTTTACTGTTTAGCACTTTGATATTCTTATCATTTTGCTGGGGACCTAATCTTTTGTGGTTTATACTTTATCTACCTCATATATGACTGATCTCCACGGATTGCTACACTGTGATGGATTGATGATAATGATATCAATTCAAGAATACTGTACTGGTCCTCCCAAATACTCATATGGGGTTCTGTATGTACTAAGGGTATATTGATACCAAGGATTTTAATTTCGAATGATACCGCTCGTATCGGACGGTATGTATTGGTTCGTCAGTAGATCGGTGCACGGACCACCTGCTACTGGGTGGTACCATCGATTGGGACTGTTTCCGCCTCGTTGCCACCCAAAATCAGTCGGTGACGGTCGATTTCGATCGTTGCTGCCCGCTGTCGAGCGACATTAGCTGAGGGAGAAGGACGAAAAGGGAGAAGAAGAGGGAGAAGAAAAGGGAGAACCTGGAGATCCGGCATGCTTTCCCTCGATGATCCCAATCCGTTACTGTCCTCCCTCACCGGACGCCACAGATGAGATGTCGCCTCCTCCTCGTCTGAGGCGACGAGGTCTCGACGTCGTTGGTGACTTCTCCTCATCCACGTGGGGAGAAGAAGCCTCGGCGAGACTTCGCGAGGAGAAGTAACCGAGCAGAAGAAACCATTTCTTCTCCCCATGCGGGCAGAAGAAACAAGGCGACATCATTTTTCGCGAGGAGAAGAAACCAAGCAGAAGAAACTGCTTCTTCTCCCCACGCAGGCAAAAGAAATGAGGCGACTCAATGACATCGCCTTTTTTCTATTTTTTAATTTTTTTTATTTTATATATATATATACTGAGCGATACGTCAGAATGTACTGCTTGGTATACTCGTACAGAGTATCGAGCTGAGCTCGATACTCTGGTATGGTACGAAATTGCGAACCTTAATTGATACATCCTAGCGTGATCGACGATAAATAGTTATTGCACTCAAGGATGTAAGTTTCAACAACATGGATTAATTCAACAAATTGTCGAATTCAAGCGCTGAATACTTTGCGGTGCTGTCAATTGGCACAGCCTATCATTCCACTGCCACTTAATGGAATTAAAATGCTTGAAAACACTTGTACACCTATTTAATTCACAAAATTGAGATGATCTCCAGCTTTTCTACCAAGTGGAATATTGTATGTGACTCATGAAGGTGTGACATTTAAGTATATTATCTTCGAGATTTGACCTTATGACACTTAAGTCCTAGTATGGTTGGGCTCAGGTTCAGTCACGTTTAAGTTGTTCCACAATGGAAATTAGTAATAATAAGAAAAAAAGCATTTCTAAGATATTCTATTTTTTTAACCATGATATAGGCATATTAGAGCTGAAAGCTTATCTGGAACCCATGGTTTAGTTCATGGTTTTTGATTAGTGCATTGATATGAAAAAATATTTTCCATGTGTAAAGTGTGCATGTCTGGTTGAACTCCATCATAGCCTGTTTCTGTGGGTTACCAAGGATAAGCCTTTCAAGGAAATTGAGGGGACTGCTTGTGCCACCCAAAGAAGTCTGACCATGACTGTTGTATGATATGTCATGCAAAGCCTGAGTCAAATCACCATACTTAGAATGTGGAACATTTAAGGCTGTGGTCCAGATGCAAATCATGGTATTCCAGTGTTTTTAAGGATAGGTTTGTAGTGTTATAGTCATGTCACATTTAAGTTGGTACCAGCATTTGCTGGCTCTAGCAACAATGTTTCACATGTACTTTTTGAATATGACACTAGAAGAGTGGAGCTATACAGAAATAAAACAAAAGCTGATATCATTTTAGCTATATGGAGTATTAGAAATCGCACAACCTTCAGTATTCCGGGATAGTCAGCCTGAGAAACAAATGATTATAAAATTCAGAAAATACTATTGCAGTGATGATTATAATAATCTATAAACATCACTGCACCAGCACTCGATTATAAAATTCAGAAAATGCTATTGCAGTGATGATTATAATAATCTATAAGTATAAACATCACTGCACCAGCACTTTCTGAATTTTATAATCAGAAATGCTATTGCAGTGATGATTATAATGGACAGCCCCTAAGCTATAAACAAGGTGTTGCTCTGTGTTTAGTATATTTCCTTAGTTGTAACTTTATGCATTGCATGACTTGCATAGCTTAGTTTATTGTTTAATTGGTTGTGGATTTCCTTGGTTTTTCTTTCTATTTATTTGTATGTTCAGTTTCTTGACTGAAGCAATAAATTTGCTGATATAAATGTACATGTCTCTGGGGATGAGTTCTCATACTTTCAACTGTTATCTTTAGTTATCATTGTTATGACATTCTGCATTGTTGAGTCTTGTCTTCCATTGTATTCTTATCTATTATTCTTGTTGGGAGGGAGAAAAACCCGAAACCAAAAGAATAAACCCAGAGAACAATAAATAAAAGACATTAGTAAATAGACATAAGATTAACATGGTTCGGCAACTCCCACCTACATCCATGGAGAAAAGCAAGTTCTTCATCATGTGAGATCAATTACAAGACCTTTGAGTTATCTCCACTCAGGCACAATCCCCTTATACACCCACTCATATAAACATCAAGGAATTTACACCTTTTCCTCTCACCCTCTTTAGAAACCTTAGAGAGTATCTTCTCGACACCCCAGAAAGAAACTAAGAAGTATTCAAAGTATTTCTCACTTTTTGCTCTCCTACCAAAACTTAGAAATACATATGATATTTATTGAAGAACCAAAGTCTAAGTTCCAGGGTTTTCTTAGGTCTCCTTTTCGTAATAGGATTCCTTGCCCTACCAAGACATTGGCCTCAGGAATTCTAAAATACTTGCCGATCCCAACAATTCTTTATCTTCTTGTTCTATAAAAAGAATAGACATCAAGAGTCCTTCATAGCTTTCTTAGCCATTGACCAGAAAGAAAGGTCAAAAGTGAAAAAACTTATGTTGATTGCACTTCAAAATTGTATCTGTTTGTTCTATTTCAGTATCAACCTTGGGGATCCCTCATCTTCCTTGTAACATTGTGGAGAGATTAGATTAGATCTGAGCCTCAACTTATGATCAGTTCATTGATATCAGATGCTTTTCTATTTGTCTAGTTTGAAGAAAGGCAAGTTGCAGATGTTGCAGCTTCTGATTCAAGTGACAAATCAAAGGATAAATCAGATATGAAGGTAGGGTTTTAATAGCATTGCCTAGCATCTGCAATAAATCTTTTGCAGTATTACAGCTAATTGTAGGCCATGAAGTACATCTCTTGCAATAGAATGCAGCTTGATTATAACAAATTATGTTATTTTGCAGACACTTCGTAGACTTGCTCAAAACAGGGAAGCTGCCAGGAAAAGCCGGTTAAAGAAAAAAGTAAGTCTGTTATTTTTTTTCTTGTTGCGTTTTTTTTGCAAGTCGTGGCACTTCTAATTTTGGCCAAATGCATCATTTGAAGATTACTACTTCTGTAAGTATCTTTGGCACTTAGCAGTAGATGGTCATTCTAGGCCATTCGAGTCCTTTGAAGTACATGATTCTCCAATATTTTGAATGAGATCTAAAGATTTAATCTGGTCAAGAGGCTCAATTTCTTTTGTTACACATGTATCTCTTGAAAGAAATGTAATAGAAACATTTTGTCCATTCTGAAAAGCTTGAGTTGGTTAATTGATTTTTCAGTATTAGGTTGAAGTTGTTTAGGACATAGGTACATCATACACCTGCCAATGCAGGGTCTATGTACACAACCTTACCCCTAAGTATACACCATACTTCATATCAAATCAAATTGTCCATCAGATCTGTGCTTGCACAAGTTGCTCATGTTGCCTTTCTATACTTTATCTGACCATAACAATTAATTTCAAGTGATCGAAACTGTATCTAATTCAATTTTATTCCTAAATGATCCGGTTGATTCTCCGTTAATCCTGACTAGCTTTCAATATGTTCCAGATGGTCTATTTGTTGCCAAGTTCCTAGTATTTTCAAGTTCTGGTCAGGATTTCAACCATTTCTATCAATCAGATAGTTAGGATTAGCTAGTGTCAATTTTCAAACAGCACTGATCTTTTTGATTTATTTGGGTCCATTCCATGCCTTATTCTGTTGATCCAGACAATATTCTCCAATCTTGATCAGGATCTTGCTAATCTTATTGTGGATAGTAATTGTCATTCACCCAGATTTGGTTCTGCATGCAAGAGGTCCCCGTTGTACCGCTACACATGATAGCTCTTTTTTGGGTTTATATATATGTGTGTGTAGCTAGTCATGCACCAAATACAAGGATTTTGTCTTGTTTGGCATTCTTAGTAGACTTAACTATGCTTGTTGAGTCAAGGATTACATTTAAGGGGGCAACTATGAGATATTAGCATATAAGTTATATCTCAGAAGGTCACTTTCGAAAATCGTATGGACCAGTACTTCTGGTAGTATTGTCCTGCCCAATCTCAGATATCTTTCCATATTACTCCAAAGCACCACCTGTATAGGATTACACATTCAACTAATGCTCAAACCTCACCACTCAAAGCTTCCTCTTGCAGAATGTAGAGTTTAGGCATACTCAAAATATCTTGAATGCAGAAGCATGCACAAGTCTTCCCACTTTTGACAGATATACTAAAAGTTAGTCTGTAACTGATAGGACCCTAGCAGGGTTAGGTCCTACTCAACCATGTAGCAGCTAATAAAAACCCTGTGAGAATGTAATAAACCCCACATAGCCGCCTCTATCCTATAAAGAAGAGAGGCTAGGGTTTATATTTGGGTCTTTGGGCTTCTTAGCCGCCGCCCCCCTTGTTACTGGGCCGGCCCGCTAAGGTTGAGGGTAAATTGGGTAGTTCACTTAGGAAGCAGCCCCTAGGGCTAGGGTTTGGAGCTCTATATAAGCTTGTAGCCTCCACCTCTTTGGAATAAGAAAGATCAATCTACAATTGCAGCCACTAGGCTACTTGGAGGGTGGAACTCCTATAGCGTTCCAAGGGTTGATCCCCCTCAAAGATCAATCTCTATAGAATTCCTCTGGGGTTCTATCATCTGGTATCAGAGCAGCGATCTTGCTGCTTTTGCTGCCATCCCTGCCGCCCACCATCAGCCAAGCAATTCCCACAATTGCTCTTGACGTCATCATCTCCACCGTCATCTCCTGACGTAGATCAAATCAATCTACTGTCGCCACCTCTAATTGCATCAGAGATTTGGTATTTTTCTACCACCAATACCTTTTGCTGCTGCAATTTTTCATCTAAAATATCAAAAAGAAGTTTTTCTATTGATCCCTTGCTGCAAATTCCTTGCGTCGCAAAAGTTACCATCTTTGCGAACGTAGGATTGCTACAGAAAATTTCAGCCGTGTGTTGCTGCCTTTAACCGATCTAATTGTTATCCTTTTTGAACGAAATTTTTTGTGCACCTCATAGATCATCTTGGCTCCCATCCGTGATTGATCTATTGTGGAATTCATCACAAAAACAAATTCGTGTGTTGCTGCAATCTCTCGTCATAAACTGCTGAAATTTTTTGACGAGAATTCTGCTATCGCAACTTGCACCGATTTCTTTACTGCTTTGCTGCCGAAATTTCTTGATCCAATTTGTTATCCTTGTTGCTATCTAAACTAAGATTCTACTATCAAACCCCCTCCTCAAACCCCTGAGTTTTCGCTGGAAATTTCGTCGAGAAACCGCTATTTCTTCGACGACAATTCTGCTCTTACGAGACAGCGCATATAGGCAGCAATTTCTACTAATTTTTGTCAAATCTTTGCTGCGAGCTACCACAGATCTAAAACCCTCTTCCCTAACCTTCATCCACTACCATCTCAGCCCAAAACTCCATCAAATCGCAGCCCCAAACAACACCCAAAACAGCCACAAAACAAGCCTAAACCGTAGCCTACATTTACCAATCCACCGACCCTTTCAACCACCACTTCTCTCAACCAATACATGCCTTTAACTCGACAGCAAAAATGAGATCTTAATATTACAGATTTGGAGACATATGCTATGACATCCGAGGAGGCAATTGATGCTAAATTCGAAGCCTTCGAGACACGAATAGAGGAGAAGATTCGGACTCTCTTTGCCGAACTTAGTTTGGGTCGACCACCGAGCCCAAAGAAATCACATCAAGGGGAGAGCTCTAATCGAAGAGATGACCTCCAGGAGAGGGGAGGCTCTATGACTGATCCCTACTATCTACGCATGAGGGTGGACTTCCCTAGATGGGAAGAAGGAGACCCGATTGGTTGGATCTCGCGCGTGGAGCGATATTTTCGGTATCACAAAACCGCGGACGCATCTATGGTGGAAATTGCAGCTATACATGTTGAAGGGGATGCCATACAATGGTTTGATTGGTTTGAACACACTCATGGAGTCCTCTCATGGCGACAATTCAAAGGACTGCTGATCCGCTTCGGACCAACAGATTACGAGAACATCGACGGACAACTAGCAAAGATCCGACAAACCTCCACCATCCAGGAGTATCAAACCAGGTTTGAAAGATTATCTAATCAAACTCATGATTGGTCTGAAAAACAGCTATTGGGGACATTTATTGAGGGCTTGAAGCCAGAGATCCGGGGAGAAGTTAAAGCACGACAACCGTACACGCTTATGGCAGCCATCTCTTTCGCACGACTTCAGGAGGAGCGATTGAACCACGAAGCCCAGAGGACTAGGGTCGCTCCTCGACCAGCAATATTGAAGCCCTCAGCCCCTCCTACTGTCATCCGAGCTCCTGCACCAAAAGGTTGACAAGAGAAGAGCCGAGACCGACCGCCAAGGGGTTATGTTGGCATTGTGACGAGTCGTGGAGCCGCGAGCATCGCTGTAAAAAGGGGAGACTTCTTGTGATTGAACCAGTGGAAAAAGAGATCAGTGAACAGCTAGAAGAAAGTATTGAACATGAGGATGAAGATGTGGAAGAAGAGCCACAATCGGTCGACTTTATGGTACATGCGCTAGCCGGCTACTCAAATCCGCAAACGATGAAAGTTGGAGGCCTGCCCAAACAACAATCAATCACCATTCTCATCGATACAGCAGCACTAATAACTTTCTAAACAGTAAAGTTGCTGCTCGGATGGCGCTCCACATCAAGGTTGCAGCAAGTTCGACGTAAAGGTCGCGACGGCCGAATCTAAAATGCGACCAAAGATGCCCGCAGGTGAAACTATTACTGTAGGACCAAGAAATTGTTGCCGACTTCTTCCTCCTACCAATTGATGATTATGAGGCTGTGCTGGGCATAGAATGGCTGACGACACTAGGTGATGTCTCTTGGAACTTTTCCAAATTGATTATGAAATTCTATTGCAAAGGTAAACAGTCACCCTACTAGAAGCGGAAGCAACGTAACCACCATTTCAACCCAATGAATGGAGAAAGTTTTACACAAGATAAATGGTGGCTTTCTTATGCATCTCCAGCAGCAACCAAAGGGGGAGAAAACAGAAATTAAAAATCAAAATATCACCCAACCGCTTGTTGAATTTGATGATGTTTTTGCTGAACCGCCAGTCTTCCTCCTGCTACTCTAAGCAACATGACCACCGGATTCCAATCCTTCCGGCAAACCACCAGCAAACACTCGGCCTTACCGCTATCCTCATGTCCGAAGGATGAAATTGAGAAAATCGTGAAGGAAATGCTCAAACAGGGTGATTCGACCAATTGCAGCCCCTACTCCTCACCGGTGCTACTTGTGCGCAAGAAAAGCGGAACTTGGCGGATGTGCGTTGACTACCGAGCTCTAAATGACATCACCGTCAAGGATAAGTACCCCATACCAGTGGTGAATGAACTTCTTGATGAATTAAAAGGAGCTCGTGTCTTCACGAAGTTGGACCTTCGATCCGGTTATCATCAAATTCGGGTATGTGAAGGCGACATCTCAAAAACTGCTTTCCGCACTCACAACGGGCATTATGAATTCTTGGTAATGCCCTTTGGACTCACTAATGCTCCTTCAACCTTCCAAAGTCTCATGAACGACATTTTTGAGCTTTCTTCGCAAATTTGTGCTGGTATTTTTCGATGATATTCTCATTTACAGCCCTTCTCTTGAGACTCACTTTCAAAGACTTCATAATTATTCTGACGATCCTTTGAGAGAATACTCTTTTTGTTAAGCTATCAAAGTGCAGCTTTCTCTAGCAAAAAGTAGAGTACCTTGGGCATATAATATCAGAAGAAGGAGTGGCCGTAGACCCAACAAAAATCGAAGCAATGCAAGGCTGGCTGAAACCTACAAATGTGAAATTGTTGCGTGGGTTCCTTGGACTAAATGAGCTACTACCGAAAATTCGTGAAGGACTATGGGAAGATTAGTGCCCCCCTCACTTCTCTACTGAAAACAGATGCCTTCCTATAGTCGAACAAAGCCTCCGCTGCCTTCGATAGACTTAAGGCAGCCATGATGACAACACCGGTGCTAGCACTACCAGATTTCAGCCGACCCTTCATCATTGAGGCCGATGCATCTGGAGTTGGAATTGAGTCTGTTCTCATGCAAGATGGTCGACCACTCGCATACACTAGCAAGGCATTGTCTCCCTCCCATCAAAAAATGTCTATCTATGATAAGGAGATGCTCGCCATTGTGCACGCATAGAACAAAGTGGAGACCCTACACTGATTGGCCGACGATTTGATTAAAATCGACCATAGAAGCCTTAAGTACTTTTGGAGCAGTAAGATATCATCCTGGAGCGAGCAGCAAAATGGGTAACCAAACTTCTAGGATTTGATTATGAAATTATTTACAAAAGGGGAAAGAAAACGTTGTTGTAGATGCACTCACGGCTCCCTCTGCAAGCTGAATTTTCAGCTATCTCTTCCTGCCACCGGCTTCCTCGAGGGCATTAGGGAGGAATGGAAGAAGGATCGAAACCAGCAACATCATCAAAAAATTGGAGGAGGATCCAAGTGCAATAGCTCACTATACTTGGGATTCGAGGATCTACTGTTGTAAAGGTCGTATTGTGCTTATACCAAACTCCTTGCATCAAAGTCATTCTCGCACGAAATGCACTCCACACCTTGAGGGCACTCCGGATTTCTAAGAACCTACAAAAGAGTGAAGCAAAACTTTTATTGGAAAGGGATGAAAAAATTATTTCTAAATACGTAGCACAATGTGATGTATGTCAACAAAAAAGGTGAAAGCATTGGCTTGCGAGTCCAAGGAAACTACAACCACTACCAATACCGGACTTCGGTGTGGTCGACATCTCCATGGACTTCATCGAAGGGCTGCCACCTTCCAAAGGTAAAAGCACAATCCTTGTGGTGGTTGATCGACTTACGAAATATGCCATTTTTGTTGTGCGCAATCCCTACTTCTTTAGTTAGTATTGCTCAGATTTTCATAGAAAATATTGTTAAACCGCATGGGATGCCAAGGTCCATTGTAAGTGATCGTGATAGGATATTCACTAGTAAATTTTGGACCGAGTTATTTCAGATTCTGGGCACCAAACTCAGAGATGAGCACTCGCATACCATCCACAAACTGACGGCCAAACGAAGTGGTGAGCAGATGTTTAGAGACATACCTTCGGTGTTTCACTAGTGATCGACCAAAGGAGTGGGACGAAATGGCTCCCTGGGCGAATGGTGGTACAATACTACATATCATTCATCTACAAAATGTATCCCATATGAAGCATTATATGGTGGTGGCTCTGTGATTCCAAAGTATGTAATTGGCTCAAGCTAAGGTAGATCAGTCGACTCAAGATTTAATTGACAGGACAAACTCCTACTTTGCTAAAGGATAATCTCTCTCCGCTCAAGCCGAAGAAGTGAAAGAGAATTTTTAGTAGGAGATTGGGTTTATCTTCGCCTACAACCATACAAGCAACTATCCATCAACACACGAGCCTTGAAGCTATCTCCACGCTTTTATGGGCCCTATCGATCATAGCGAGATTTAAATTACCCGAAGATGCCAAAATTCACCCCTGTTTCTTCCACGTGTCATGCTTGAAGCCTCAAGTTGGGAGAACACGAGACACCCTGTGATCAATCGCACAGCGATGTTGGAAATATTCAAGCCAAACCACAAGCCATCCTCGACCGCTTTGATATCGACGCGAATACTAACATTGTGACTAATTTACCACCAAGACATAGGAATCCTGTAAAGTTCATGGAACCCATCGATTTGAAGAGGGTGCTCGATAGACCCTATAGTCCTACTCAACCATGTAGCTGCCTAATAAAACCTCATGAGAATGTGTAATAACCCCACCTAGCCGCCATCCTTAAAGAAGAGAGGCTAGGGTTTATAAGCTTCGAAGCTAAGGCTGAGAGGGTAAAGAGTCTCACCAGGAAGCATGGTCGAGAGCAGCCTCCCCGGGAATAAGAAAGATCAATTACAATTGCAGCATACCAAAGTTATTTGAGGGTGGAACCCCTATAGCTGCCTCCGATCCCTCAAAGATCAATCTATAGAACCGGGTTCTATGAACATCATAGCATTTTTAAAATTAAGGAACTTAACATATAAGCAAGCTAACAAGGTGTCATCCAATCCACCATACATAGGGAATAATTTATCAAGCTATGATCAAAATATTATCATCCAGAGCGATTCTCGCAATGTTTCAAATGGTGACCTCATATTTGGGTTTTAACCAGGAACAATTTGATTTTAATAAAATAAAGATCAAACATTTATTTTTTTATTATTTCTTTCCATATAATGAAGTCATAGGTGATCCATAGCTTGTTCATCTATCGTCCAATCTATTGGTATCTCGGTCATTTAAAACCTGTTCAATCTAATGAGTTTAGATTTCATATCAATGAAGTTTGACCCTAAAATACTCCAAAGATCACACCACTTACCTGATCCAAAAGCCTGAGTCAATTTAGGTACCAAGGGAAATTCATTCAAGTCTAGAAAAGTTCAAATTCATAGAAGTAAATGTTCTAGTTTGATAGGATGAATTCCTACTTTGAGGAAATTAGAAGAGTGCCTGAGAGGTATAGGAGTCCTACTCTAACCATGTAGCGCCTAATAAAAACCCCCATGATTGAATGTAATATTGAGGTCGCTCTACATCCTCTAAAGAAGAGAGGCTAGGGTTTATATTTGGAGTCTTTGGGCTTCTTAGCAGCGCCTTCTTTGGACCGAAGCTATCAGGTTGGGGTCTAAATTGGCTAACGCCGCGTAAATTCAGTTCACTGGCGACCCCAGGGTTAGGGTTTGGAGCTCTATACTTAAAGAGCCTCCACCTCTTTGGAATAAGAAAGATCATCTACAATTGCAACCACCAGAGGCTATTTTGCTTGGAGGTGGAACCCCAATAGCGTTCAAGAGGTTGACCCACTCATAGAGGGTCATGTTATAAAATCTCATATTAAAATTAAGGCCTCTCAGGCTGTCTAAGAAAAGTTTAAAATTATAGCATTTTTTGCACTATGCATAGCTATCAAGCTTTGATCATCCTTGATGACGTAAAATTCCTAAGGGTAGGGAATAATTTATCAAGCTTTGATGTTTGAATCTGAAGCTTAACCGGTATGGTATTTGATCAATATCAAAGGGTTATTAAAAGAGGTCTAGGACCGTAAGAATAAAAATAAAGATCAGATCATTTAATTTTTATTATTTCGACTTATATATAATGCAAATAGACTCAACATCGATATACGATCTTGGTCGGTCCCTTGCAAATATTTAGTTTTAAAATGCAGTCCATTCTAATCGATATTTTCATAATGTAAGATAATAGAAATTAAAAACATTTTATTAAACCTTAATTAAAATGGAGCTCGGTAGTAGGTAAGTATTCTATCCCTTGTTCCTAAATCGGTCATTTAGTGCATTGATTAATTTGAAATCATCGTCAAGTCTTTAAAAGTTCACTTGAGAGAGTCTAATGAGTTTAGATTTCTTTCAAATGTAAGGTTTTAGTTTCACCTTGGTAAATCAATTATGCAATTTGCCGTTGAATTAAAATACGATCAAGTGAAATTCTTAAATTATAGTGAAATTACTTTGAAGAAATTATAATCTTCACCCAAAATAATTGAGTAAAATGTCCGAGGATTATTATCGTTAATCCAATTAAAGTCGATGGTAAAAGCTCTAGAAAGCCAAGATTTATCGACAACCTTTTCTAGCAGATGAAGTCTTCAACTTGTTGGGACAAATTACCTTAATTGGAGCAACTGTTGAAATTCAGCTGATCCGCCCTTTAATGCAGATATGAGCATTGTATTATCAATTTAGAGGTGAATATAGCTAACTAAATTTGAGACTTAATTAAGTGTAAGATCCAATGGACTGATAAGAATCTGCCCCTAATTTTAACTGACAAATTCTCTTCCAATTTCTTTAAAAGCGATTCTATCAAGGAATTCTTGGAACTTCCAGCCTTCAGTAGCCAGTGGATGCAAATAAGTGTAATTTGATCTTTAGCCCTTATTTCAAAGGGTGGAAGCTACATCTAGAATAATAGAGCTATCTTCTTTACAACCATATTGATAAAAAGCAGGCTCCAAGCCTCTATCCTCTTCAATTTGGGGCTTTAGTGATAGAGTGAATGACGGGATGTTATTGGTTACCTGATTGCAGTTTGATGACAGCAAGGCTGGGGCTTTGGCAGTGATTCCAGGGCACAGCAATCCAACCACATTAACTGGGGGTCTACTATGGCAGATCTTCAGCCTTGGACTCACAACGAATCGACACTTGTCCTTCAAGGCAACTCATATGGGTTTACTGTTTAGCACTTTGATATTCTTATCACTTGCTGAGGACTAATCTTTTGTGGCTTTATCTACCCATATATGAGATCTATGATTGCTACTGTGATGGAATGATAATGATATCTCAAGAATACTGTGGTCCTCCAAATACTCATATGGGGTTCTATTGCAAGGATTTTAATTTCTACCTAGTCGAAGCCTCTTGTCGAGTGAATCGGTGCACGGACCACCCGCTCTTGGGTCACCATCGATTGGGACTCGCCTCGGCAAAATTCATGACGATCATTGTCGAGGAGAAGGGCGAAAGGGGGGAGAAGAAGAGGAGAAGAAAGGGGAACCGGGAGATCCGGCATGCTTTCCCTCGATGATCCTATCCGTTCTTGTCCTCCCTCACCGGGCGCCCATGGATGGTGTTCAAGTCATCAATCACGTGGGAGAAGAAGCCTCGGCGTGAACTTGCGAAGAAACCATTTCTTCTCCCCATCGAAGAAACAAGGCGACATCATTTTTTGAGAGAACCAAGCGAAAAGCGCTATCTTCTCCCCACGCTTGAGCTTGCAAAAGATGATAGGCGACTCAATTATATATACTTGATACGGAATGTACGCTTGGAATACTCGTACAGGAGTATCGAGCTGAGCTCGATACTCTGGCAGTATCATACAAGCGTGATCGGCGGCACTCAAGGATGAGTTTCAACAACATGGATTAATTCAACAAATTGATTCAAAAGCGCTGAATACTTTCCTGTCAATTGGCTTCAGCCTATCATTCCACTGCCACTTAATGGAATTAAAATGCTTGAAAACACTTGTACACCTATTTAATTCACAAAATTGAGATGATCTCCAGCTTTTCTACCAAGTGGAATATTGTATGTGACTCATGAAGGTGTGACATTTAAGTATATTATCTTGAGATTTGACCTTATGACACTTAAGTCCTAGTATGGTTGGCTCAGGTTCAGTCACGTTTAAGTTGTTCCATAGTAATAATAAGAAAAAAAAGCATTTCTAAGATATTCTATTTTTAACCATGATATAGGCATATTAGAGCTGAAAGCTTATCTGGAACCCATGGCATGGTTTTGATTAGTGCATTGATATGAAAAAATTTTCCATGTGTAAAGTGTGCATGTCTGGTTGAAGATCATAGCCTGTTTCTGTGGGTTAAAGATAAGCCTTTCAAGGAAATTGAGGGGACTGCTTGTGCCACCAAAAAATCTGACCATGACTGTTGTATGATATGTCATGCAAAGCTGATCAAATCACCATACTTAGAATGTGGAACATTTAAGGCTGTGGTGAGATGCAAATCATGGTACAGTGTTTTTAAGGATAGGTTTGTAGTGTTATAGTCATGTCACATTTAAGTTGGTACCAGCATTTGCTGGCTCTAGCAACAATGTTTCACATGTACTTTTGAATATGACACTAGAAGAGTGGAGCTATACAGAAATAAAACAAAAGCTGATATCATTTTAGCTATATGGAGTATTAGAAATCGCACAACCTTCAGTACGGGATAGTCAGCCTGAGAAACAAATGATTATAAAATTCAGAAAATACTATTGCAGTGATGATTATAATAATCTATAAACATCACTGCACCGATCGATTATAAAATTCAGAAAATGCTATTGCAGTGATTGATTATAATAATCTATAAGTATAAACATCACTGCACCAGCACTTTCTGAATTTTATAATCAGAAATGCTATTGCAGTGATGATTATAATGGACAGCCCCTAAGCTATAAACAAGGTGTTGCTCTGTGTTTAGTATATTTCCTTAGTTGTAACTTTATGCATTGCATGACTTGCATAGCTTAGTTTATTGTTTAATTGGTTGTGGATTTCCTTGGTTTTTCTTTCTATTTATTTGTATATGTTCAGTTTCTTGACTGAAGCAATAAATTTGCTGATATAAATGTACATGTCCTGGGGATGAGTTCTCATACTTTCACTGTTATCTTTAGTTATCATTGTTATGACATTCTGCAAGTCTTGTCTTCCATTGTATTCTTATCTATTATTCTTGTTGGGGAGGAAAAACCGAAACCAAAAGAATAAACCCAGAGAACAATAAATAAAAGACATTAGTAAATAGACATAAGATTAACATGGTTCGGCAACTCCCACCTACATCCATGGAGAAAAGCAAGTTCTTCATCATGTGAGATCAATTACAAGACCTTTGAGTTATCTCCACTCAGGCACAATCCCATATACTCATATAAACATCAAAGAATTTACACCTTTTCCTCTCACCCTCTTTAGAAACCTTAGAGAGTATCTTCTGACACCCCAGAAAGAAACTAAGAAGTATTCAAAGTATTTCTCACTTTTTGCTCTCCTACCAAAACTTAGAAATACATATGATATTTATTGAAGAACCAAAGTCTAAGTTCAGGGTTTTCTTAGGTCTCCTTTTAGTAATAGGATTCCTTGCCCTACCAAGACATTGGCCTCAGGAATTCTAAAATACTTCGATCCCAACAATTCTTTATCTTCTTGTTCTATAAAAAGAATAGACATCAAGAGTCCTTCATAGCTTTCTTAGCCATTGACCAGAAAGAAAGGTCAAAAGTGAAAAAACTTATGTTGATTGCACTTCAAAATTGTATCTGTTTGTTCTATTTCAGTATCAACCTTGGGGATCCCTCATCTTCCTTGTAACATTGTGGAGAGATTAGATTAGATCTGAGCCTCAACTTATGATCAGTTCATTGATATCAGATGCTTTTCTATTTGTCTAGTTTGAAGAAAGGCAAGTTGCAGATGTTGCAGCTTCTGATTCAAGTGACAAATCAAAGGATAAATCAGATATGAAGGTAGGGTTTTAATAGCATTGCCTAGCATCTGCAATAAATCTTTTGCAGTATTACAGCTAATTGTAGGCCATGAAGTACATCTCTTGCAATAGAATGCAGCTTGATTATAACAAATTATGTTATTTTGCAGACACTTGTAGACTTGCTCAAAACAGGAAGCTGCCAGGAAAAGCCGGTTAAAGAAAAAAGTAAGTCTGTTATTTTTTTTTTCTTGTTGCGTTTTTTTTTTTTGCAAGTCGTGGCACTTCTAATTTTGCCAAATGCATCATTTGAAGATTACTACTTCTGTAAGTATCTTTGGCACTTAGCAGTAGATGGTCATTCTAGGCCATTCGAGTCCTTTGAAGTACATGATTCTCAATATTTTGAATGAGATCTAAAGATTTAATCTGGTCAAGAGGCTCAATTTCTTTTGTTACACATGTATCTCTTGAAAGAAATGTAATAGAAACATTTTGTCCATTCTGAAAAGCTTGAGTTGGTTAATTGATTTTTCAGTATTAGGTTGAAGTTGTTTAGGACATAGGTACATCATACACCTGCCAATGCAGGGTCTATGTACACAACCTTACCCCTAAGTATACACCATACTTCATATCAAATCAAATTGTCCATCAGATCTGTGCTTGCACAAGTTGCTCATGTTGCCTTTCTATACTTTATCTGACCATAACAATTAATTTCAAGTGATCGAAACTGTATCTAATTCAATTTTATTCCTAAATGATCCGGTTGATTCTCCGTTAATCTGACTAGCTTTCAATATGTTCCAGATGGTCTATTTGTTGCCAAGTTCTAGTATTTTCAAGTTCTGGTCAGGATTTCAACCATTTCTATCAATCAGATAGTTAGGATTAGCTAGTGTCAATTTTCAAACAGCACTGATCTTTTTGATTTATTTGGGTCCATTCCATGCCTTATTCTGTTGATCCAGACCAATCTTGATCAGGATCTTGCTAATCTTATTGTGGATAGTAATTGTCATTCACCCAGATTTGGTTCTGCATGCAAGAGGTCCCGTTGTACCGCTACACATGATAGCTCTTTTTGGGTTTATATATATGTGTGTGTAGCTAGTCATGCACCAAATACAAGGATTTTGTCTTGTTTGGCATTCTTAGTAGACTTAACTATGCTTGTTGAGTCAAGGATTACATTTAAGGGGCAACTATGAGATATTAGCATATAAGTTATATCTCAGAAGGTCACTTTCGAAAATCGTATGGACCAGTACTTCTGGTAGTATTGTCCTGCCCAATCTCAGATATCTTTCCATATTACTCCAAAGCACCACCTGTATAGGATTACACATTCAACTAATGCTCAAACCTCACCACTCAAGCTTCCTCTTGCAGAATGTAGAGTTTAGGCATACTCAAAATATCTTGAATGCAGAAGCATGCACAAGTCTTCCCACTGAGATATACTAAAAGTCATGGCGATAGGACCCTAGCAGGGTTAGGTCTACTCAACCATGTAGCAGCTAATAAAAACCTCTGTGAGAATGTAATAAACCCCACATAGCCGCCTCTATCCTATAAAGAAGAGGCTAGGGTTTATATTTGGGTCTTTGGGCTTCTTAGCGCGCCCCCCTTGTTCTTGGGCCGGCCCGCTAAGGTTGAGGGTAAATTGGGTAGTTCACTTAGGAAGCAGCCCCTAGGGTTAGGGTTTGGAGCTCTATATAAGCTTGTAGCCACCTCTTTGGAATAAGAAAGATCGATCTACAATTGCAGCCACTAGGCTACTTGGAGAGGTGGAACTCCTATAGCGTTCAAGGGTTGATCCCCTCAAAGATCAATCTCTATAGAATTCCTCTGGGTTCTATCATCTGGTATCGAGCAGCGATCTTGCTGCTTTTGCTGCCATCCTGCCGCCCACCATCAGCCAAGCAATTCCCACAATTGCTCTTGGCGTCATCATCTCCACGTCATAGATCAAATCAATCTCATGCTAATTCTAATTACATCGAGAGATTTGGTATTTTCTACCACCAATACCTTTTGCTGCTGCAATTTTCATCTAAAATATCAAAAGAAGTTTTCTATTGATCCCTTGCTGCAAATTCCTTGCGTCGCAAAAGTTGCCATCTTTGCGAACGTAGGATTGCTACAGAAAATTTCAGCCGTGTGTTGCTGCCTTTAACCGATCTAATTGTTATCCTTTTTGAACGAAATTTTTTGTGCACCTCATAGATCATCTTGGCTCCCATCCGTGATTGATCTATTATGGAATTCATCACAAAAACAAATTCGTGTGTTGCTGCAATCTCTCGTCATATACTGCTGAAATTTTTTGATGAGAATTCTGGTATCATAACTTGCACCGATTTCTTTACTGCTTTGCTGCCGAAATTTCTTGATCCAATTTATTATCCTTGTTGCTATCTAAACTAAGATTCTACTATCAAACCCCTCCTCAAACCCTGAGTTTTAGCTGGAAATTTCAAGTCGAAACCAGCTATTTCTTCTGACGACAATTCTGCTCTTCGAGACAGCGCATATAGGCAGCAATTTCTACTAATTTTGTCAAATCTTTGCTGCGAGCTACCACAGATCTAAAACCCTCTTCCTAACCTTCATCCACTACCATCTCAGCCCAAAACTCCATCAAATCGCAGCCCCAAACAACACCCAAAACAGCCACAAAACAAGCCTAAACCGTAGCCTACATTTACCAATCCACCGACCCTTTCAACCACCACTTCTCTCAACCAATACATGCCTTTAACTCGACAGCAAAAATGAGATCTTAATATTACAGATTTGGAGACATATGCTATGACATCCGAGGAGGCAATTGATGCTTCGAAGCCTTCGAGACACGAATAGAGAGAAGATTCGGACTCTCTTTGCTTAGAACTTAGTTTGGGTCGACCACCGAGCCCAAAGAAATCACATCAAGGGAGAGCTCTAATCGAAGAGATGACCTCCGAGAGAGAGGAGGCTCTATGACCTGATCCCTACTATCACGCATGAGGTGGACTTCCTAGATGGGAAGAAGGGCCAGGATTGGTTGGATCTCGCAGCGTGGGCGATATTTTCGGTATCACAAAACCGCGGACGCATCTATGGTGGAAATTGCAGCTATACATGTTGAAGGGATGCCATACAATGGTTTGATTGGTTTGAACACACTCATGGAGTCCTCTCATGGCGACAATTCAAAGGCTGCTGATCGCCGGACCAAGATTCACGAGAACATCGACGGACAACTAGCAAAGATCCGACAAACCTCCACCATCCGGGAGTATCAAACCAGGTTTGAAAGATTATCTAATCAAACTCATGATTGGTCGAAAACAGCTATTGGGGACATTTATTGAGGGCTTGAAGCCGAGATCCGGGGAGAAGTTAAAGCACGACAACCGTACACGCTTATGGCAGCCATCTCTTTCGCACGACCGGGAGGAGCGATTGAACCACGAAGCCCAGAGGACTAGGGTGGCTCCTCGACCAGCAATATTGAAGCCCTCGGCCCCTCTACGCATCATCCGAGCTCCTGCACCAAAAAAGGTTGACAAGAGAAGAGCCGAGACCGATCACGCTGAGGGGTTATATGTTGGCATTGTGACGAGTCGTGGAGCCGCGAGCATCGCTGTAAAAGGGAGACTTCTTGTGATTGAACCAGTGGAAAAAGAGATCAGTGAACAGCTAGAAGAAAGTATTGAACATGAGGATGAAGATGTGGAAGAAGAGCCACAATCGGTCGACTTTATGGTACATCGCTAGCCGGCTACTCAAATCCATAAGCGATGAAAGTTGGAGGCCTGCTCAAACAACAATCAATCACCATTCTCATCGATACTGAGCAGCACTAATAACTTTCTAAGCAGTAAAGTTCTTTGCTCGGGATGGCGCTCCCATTGAAGGTTGCAGCAAGTTCGACGTAAAAGGTCACGGCGAATCCTAAAATGCGACCAAAGATGCCGCGGTGAAACTATTACTATAGGACCAAGAAATTGTTGCCGACTTCTTCCTCCTACCAATTGATGATTATGAGGCTGTCTTTGGGCATAGAATGGCTAACGACACTAGGTGATGTTTCTTGGAACTTTTCCAAATTGATTATGAAATTCTATTGCAAAGGTGCAGTCACCCTCGCGGGAGCGGCGGAAGCTAACGTAACCACCATTTGACCCAATGAATGGAGAAAGTTTTACCAAGATAAATGGTGGCTTTCTTATGCATCTGCAAGACAACAAAGGGGGAAAACAGAAATTAAAAATCAAAATATCACCCAATTGCTTGTTGAATTTGATGATGTTTTTTTGAACCAGCGGTCTTCCTCCTACTCGGCAACATGACCACCGGATTCCAATCCTTAAGGGTAAACCACCAGCAAACACTCGGCCACCGCTATCCTCATGTCGAAGGATGAAATTGAGAAAATCGTGAAGGAAATGCTCAAAGCAGGTGATTCGACCAAGTGCCCCTACTCCTCACCGGTGCTACTTGTGCGCAAGAAAGAGCGGAACTTGGCGGATGTGTCGTTGACTCGAGCTCTAAATGACATCACCGTCAAGGATAAGTACCCATACAGTGGTGAATGAACTTCTTGATGAATTAAAAGGAGCTCGTGTCTTCACGAAGTTGGACCTTCGATCGGTTATCATCAAAGTCGGGTATGTGAAGGCGACATCTCAAAAACTGCTTTATGACTCCAAGCGGGCATTATGAATTCTTGGTAATGCCCTTTGGACTCACTAATGCTCCTTGACCTTCCAAAGTCTCATGAACGACATTTTTCGGAGCTTTCTTGCAAATTTGTGCTGGTATTTTTCGATGATATTCTCATTTACACCCTTCTCTTGAGACTGACTTGCGAATTGTCGAGCGATCCTTTGAGAGAATACTCTTTTGTTAAGCTATCAAAGTGCAGCTTTCTCTAGCAAAAAGTAGAGTACCTTGGGCATATAATATCGAAGAAGGAGTGGCGTAGACCCAACAAAAATCGAAGCAATGCAAGGTGGTTGAAACCTACAAATGTGAAATTGTTGCGTGGGTTCCTTGGACTAACGAGGCTACTACGAAAATTCGTGAAGGACTATGGGAAGATTAGTGCCCCTCACTTCTCTACTTGAAAATGATGCCTTCCTATAGTCGAACAAAGCCTTGCCTTCGATAGACTTAAGGCAGCCTGATTTAGGTGCTAGCACTGATTTGGACCCTTCATCATTGAGGCCGATGCATCCGGAGTTGGAATGGAGTCTGTTCTTGCAAGATGGTCGACCACTCGCATACACTAGAGCATTGTCTCCCTCCCATCAAAAATGTCTATCTATGATAAGGAGATGCTCGCCATTGTGCACGCAGATACAAAGTGGAGACCCTACCGATTGGCCAAGCGATTTCAGATTAAAATCGACCATAGAAGCCTTAAGTACTTTTTGGAGCAGAAGATATCATCCGGAGCGACAAAAATGGGTAACCAAACTTCTAGGATTTGATTATGAATTATTTACAAAAGGGGAAAGAAAACGCGTTGTTGCGGATGCACTCTCACGGCTCCCTCTGCAAGCTGAATTTTCAGCTATCTCTCTTCCTGCCACCGGCTTCCTCGAGGGCATTAGGGAGGAATGGAAGAAGGATCCAGAAACCAGCAACATCATCAAAAAATTGGAGGAGGATCCAAGTGCAATAGCTCACTATACTTGGGATTCGAGGGATCTCTGTTGTAAAGGTCGTATTTGCTTATACCAAACTCCCTTGCATCAAAGCGAAATGCACTCCACACCTTGAGTTTAGGGCACTCGGATTTCTAAGAACCTACAAAAGAGTGAAGCAAAACTTTTATTGGAAAGGGATGAAAAAAATTATTTCTAAATACGTAGAATGTGATGTATGTCAACAAAGAAAAAGGTGAAGCGTTAAGCGAGTCAAGGAAACTACAACCACTACGATACCGGACTCGGGTGTGACTGACATCTCCATGGACTTCATCGAAGGGTGCCACCTTCCAAAGGTAAAAGCACAATCCTTGTGGTGGTTGATCGACTTACGTAAATATGCTCGTTTTGTAGCTTTGCGCGCAATCCCTACCTTCTTTGTTAGTATTGCTCAGATTTTCAGCCAGAAAATATTGTTAAAGCTGCGTGGGATGCCAAGGTCCATTGTAAGTGATCGTGATAGGATATTCACTAGTAAATTTTGGACCGAGTTATTTGATTCTGAGGCACCCAAACTCAAGATGCAGCATGCGCATACCATCCCAATGACCGAAGCAAAATGAAGTGGTGAGCAGGATGTTTAGAGACATACCTTCGGTGTTTCACTAGTGATCGACAAAGGATGGTGGGCCGAAATGGCTCCCCTGGGCGAATGGTGGTACTGATACTACATATCATTCATCTACAAAATGTATCCCATATGAAGCATTATATGGTCGGTGGCTCTGTGATTCCAAAGTATGTAATTGGCTCGGCTAAGGTAGATCAGTCGACCAAGATTTAATTGTGGGGACAAACTCCTACAATTGCTAAAGGATAATCTCTCTCTTATTTGCTCAGCTAGAATGAGCGACAATTTGCCCTCAACATTGACGCTGAAGAAGAAGTGAAAGAGAATTTTTAGTAGGAGATTGGGTTTATCTTAGCCTGACAACCATACAAGCAACTATTCAACACACGAGCCTCCATGAAGCTATCTCCACGTTTTTATGGGCCCTATCGGATCATAGAGCGTATTGGGCTGTGGCGTCTGGACTTAAAGCAGAAGATGCAAAATTCACCCTGTCTTCCACGTGTCATGCTTGAAGCCTAAGTTGGGAGAACACGAGACACCCCAGATCCAAGCGCCCAACATCATCGGATGATGGAAATATTCAAGCCCAACCACAAGCCATCCTCGACCCAGCAGAGTCGTGATATGTCGTCGACGTCCCCTCTATGAAGTACTAGTACATTGGACTAATTTACCACTCGAAGAGCACATAGGAATCATATGAGAGTGAAGTCCCGGTTCCCTGAGTTCATGGGAACCCTGACCTTGAGGATTTGATTTGAAGAAGCGAGGCTTGATAGGACCCTAGCGAGGGTTAGGTCCTACTCAACCATGTAGCGCTAATAAAAACCCATGCGAGAATGTAATAAACCCCACCTAGCCGCCTCATCCTCTAAAGAAGAGAGGCTAGGGATGCTCGTTACCTTTGCCGCCGCCCCTTGTTATTCTTGGGCCGGCCCGCTAAGGTTGAGGGTAAATTGGGTAGTTCACTTAGGAAGCAGCCCCTAGGGTTAGGGTTTGGAGCTCTATATAAGCTTGTAGCCTCCACCTCTTTGGAATAAGAAAGATCAATCTACAATTGCAGCCACCAGGCTACTTGGAGGGTGGAACCCCTATAGCGTTCCAAGGGTTGATCCCCCTCAAAGATCAATCTCTATAGAATTCCTCTGGGGTTCTATCAGTAACATTCATAGCATTTTTTAAAATTAAGGAACTTAACATATAAGCATAGCTAACAAGGTGTCATCCTTGATCCACCATATTAGGGAATAATTTATCAAGCTACAATATCAAAATATTCATCATCTGTACATAAAATTGTTATTAAGAAGACAAATTCTCAATATCAATGTTTCAAATGCTGGCTTGACCAGTGTGTATTGATAAATATTTAGGGTTTTAACCAAGGAACAGTCTTGGACCATATATTTTAATAAAAATAAAGATCAACATTTATTTTTTTATTATTTCTTTCCTTAATATATAATGATGGTATAGGACCATAGGTAAGTATTCTATCCAATATACCAGTTGTTCATCGGTCCAATTAGTTGCCAAAATTGGTATCTGGTCAGTCTTTAAAACCTTGTTCAATCTAATGAGTTTAGATTTCATATCAATGTAAGGTTTGATAATAACCTTACATTTTTATTATAAAACCATAATTAAAATACTCCAAAGTGAACATCACACCACTTACCTGATCCAAAAGCTCTGGAGTCAATTTAGGGTACATTATTAAGGGAAATTCAAGGGTCAAGTCTAGAAAAGTTCACTTCAGAGAGTAGGGTTTACAAAAGGAAAATTCATAGAAGTAAATTTGTCTAGTTGCTAGTTGCGAAGAAGATACTAAATTGATATGTTTAAGCCAATTCCATACTTTGAGGAAATTATGAAAAGTGTGCCAAATAGGAGTAATAATGTCTGAAAAGTATCAGCATATAAGATTTCAAATTAACAGTCCAATGGTACCACCAAATTCTTTCCCATATTACCATAAGTAAATGTCATTCATTCCCAACCCAAAACAAGTTTGAGTTTCCTAAAAAAGGGGCTGACAAATAGGGTAGATACTTAAGAAAATGGAATAAAAATTGTGAAATTGGTGTCCACTCCCTAGGGCTACAAATTTGGAATATGTAGACGTAGAAAAAAATGAATTTCATCTAGAACCAAGGGTGATATGACTTGAAACCCAATAACACATGAAATTCAGAAAAAGATTGAGCATTAGACACTTTCTTGACAGCATGAAATGCTTCTACATTGCTGTAATTGCAGAAGTCACAGCTATAGCAGCTACAACAAGAAGCTTTTAAAGAGAAAAAAAAAAGAACAAAAAAGAATTCATAAAGATATTCATAAGAATACCATAAAAATGATTTATTAATAATATAATTTATAATACCAAAATATCATATTTAATGCCTCATATGAAGATTAGACGAAATATCAGCCACATAAATCTGTCCAACATTATCATTCAATATCTTGACATGTATCCTTATGTTAACCATGTTAAGTCTAGTCAACCAAAATTGTCGAATAGCAGACATGGTTAGATTCAGTGTTTCCCTTTTTTTCTTTTTTGCATATGCTGATGTAATTTTAAACAAAGGTATTAGGTGTTAATGTTTAATTTCTGGTATGTGTTTCATCTGGAAGTTGGATTAACTGTCCGTTAACCATAGTTATTGCATTATTGAACAAATGCTGTTATTTCTCCACTAGGCATATATTCAACAACTAGAAAGTAGCAATTTGATGCTCAATCAACTTGAACAAGATCTTCAGCGAGCTCGCCAACAGGTATGGAACTATTATTATTTGCAACTGTATCTGATCTTTCCGTTTGCATTTCTGTTGAACAGGTTTAATATATTTGGTCTTCATTACATGATCATTGCTTGTCTAGGGCATCTTCATTTCGAGCTCTGGAGATCAGTCACATTCAATGGGTGGAAATGGTACACTATAAGAATCTCTAATCTCATTCACTGAGATATGTCTTATTAATATGGGCAATCTGCCTTCAAACATAAAATGATCTTTTAAATGGGGATGATACATGAACTATCATGGATCTTGCATGATTATGTAGTTGGCAGTGTTAGATGTATTTAGAAAATAACTTCTTTTTAATAAAATTAAATATGTTTTTCAAATTCCCCTTGTTTTTGGAGGATCATGCATGTAATGCTGCATCTCAAGTGTGTAAACCTTTAAATAAACTTGACCAATGAGCAGTTTTGGTTTGAATTTTTATACTTCTTAATTCAAGAGTCTTAAATTAGGTTTGGATAAAGCAAATCAAACTGACTTAAAAATGGAGGCTGACCTTGGGTTGTGGTGTAGGGCAACCTCATCCAGATTTATACATCTATACTTAGGTTTACATGTACGCTCATTTACGTGGGGTTCAGCATATACTCAATTACACAAGTTGGTGTCAGGTTGTGGTGTATGGCAATCTCACCTACATCCATTAATGTGTGTGTGTGTATATATATATATATATATATATATGCAGATAAATAATAAAAGTCAAATTTCATCATTTCGTCTTCCTAAATCCTAATTCTCAAGTCCCAAAAGTTGTCACAACACCTTTCTTCTTCCTCCAACCTTGAACTGCTCTCTCTTGGAGTTGGTCTTTTTCTGGGAGTGACAGATCTTCTGCCCAGAAGATTCAGATATTGGATTCAACTCTTCTATCCAACTAACTTCAACAGGATTTTATCCCTCTTTTTTTTCCTTTTTATTTTGTGTACATGGTCTATCAGTATTTTTGTTGTGATTTATTATTCAAATGTAATATGATTTGCTATGTTTGTAGAACTTACAGTACCATCTTGTTTCCTTGGCTAGCAAGTTTGAATTTTGGATAATACAAGCAATTAGATATTATATCATTCAGTTTTTTTTAAAAAAATTTTAATGTTCCAAATTTAAATTTTTCATCAGTGTTATCTTGTAGAATGTTTCTGTCCTTATCCATCGTTGACTGGTTAATCTGAAGCAGTCCAATCTGATCAAACATGATTTCCAAACTGATCTCCTGAATTTGAAGTTAGGTTGGTTTGTGTTGAATGTTGAATCTGTTGGATTAGGCTTGGGTCGAAAGTTTCATTACTTGGTTAGGGCTGATGATATTGTCTACCCAATCAACCTGCAGTCTTTACCCTTGATAATGAGCTCATTATGATTTCTTTGTTTGTTAAATTTATTTAGTCCAAATGAGATGTATAATCAATTCTTTGTTACAAAGGAAAGAAAAGCTTGATATTTTTTTAAGGGCAGTTGGATTGGGCTTGGGTTAAAAGTTTCATTACTTGGGTAGGGTTGATGATACATCTTTAAGTGCAGGTTGTAAAATTATTATAATTAATTCTTTGCTATAAAGGAAAAAAGGTATTTTTTCCAAGTGCAGTTGATTTGGGCTTCAGTTGAAAGTTCCATTACTCGGGTAGGGCTGATGATACACCTCTACCAACCTGGTTAGTCTTTACCCTCGATGGAATATTCAGAACTTGTGGTTTCTTTGGTGGTTTCATTTATTAAGTCCAAATGAGTAAGGGAAAAAAACATGATATTTTGCTACATAGCCCATATTAGTTTCATTAGAATTGGTTTGAACATTACCATGTCAGTACTTGTTAAATATTTTATTATTAAACTTGCAGGAGCTCTAGCATTTGGCATGGAATATGCACGTTGGCTGGAAGAGCATAACCGGCAGGCTAAAGAGCTGAGGGCTGCAGCAAATTCACATGCTAGTGATGATGATCTTCAAGTCATTGTTGATGATGTTATGAAGCATTATGATGAACTTTTTTGTATCAAGAGTGTGGCAGCCAAGGCAGATGTTTTTCATATCCTCTCGGGAATGTGGATGACGCCTGCAGAGAGGTGTTTTCTGTGGCTGGGGGGCTTCCGGTCATCTGAGCTCCTGAAGGTGCAAATTTTCTGTTTCAGTGTCTTTTTCCGAGGTTTCTTACGGCATAGAAATAACTGATTGTGTCCAATGGGGAAACCTGTAGATGATTTTGGAGATTGTCATAAAAGATACAATACGCTGCATGAAAAAGAGAAAAGCCTTATAAATTTAAAAAATGGTGGTTTTTGTAGTTAAATTTAGTTAACTTTTCCCTAGGATCTCATCCTTTTCGAAGTTACCTGTTTTATTCGGTGCTTTCCACATTACATGTGATCCTACTCTTAAATTTTGTTAACTTCATATTTTCAATCTGCTTTATAAAATTTCTTCTCTTTAGTCTTTCCAATGGTTCTCCCGAATTCTGGAGTACTTATTGAGCAAGGTTCATATATGCTGCAGAGACAAGTTCGGATTGTTTTCCATATGCAGTGCAAACTTATTGGTTCAGACTATTCTTGTTAAATGCTTGTCATATGATTTGTCTTTTCAGATGAAATCTTATCTAGAGCCACAAGTCACAGGCCTCGCAAGTTTAGGAGATGACCTTTTGAAAGGTTCCTTTGAAGCCTAATTTCCAACATTTAAAATGTCATTTTCCAAGTTCCATGCAGAGATGTACTTCTACTCTGTTACACATTGGTAGACTTTGTTGTGCAACCAACATTTTTTCTTAAAAAATAAAGATAAACAATAGAAAAAGGTGTCTGATTCTGTCTGCAGTTTGTTCATTGTCCGGTATTGAGGCTTCTTTCTCTATCTGGAATTCACAAAGGATTTTGGTTCAATCATCTGAATGTTCGCAGTATGTTTCTTTTTTTTTGCATGTTAATCTGGTATATGGCGATAGTTACAGCATTGTTTTGGGGGATCTACTTTTGCCTATTTAGCTTTGTGCCAACTGGGTGTTACATTTGCAGTTACTTGCAAGTCATTTGGAACCTCTTGCCGAGCAGCAGTTGGTTGGGATATGCAACTTGCAGCAATCCTCGCAGCAGGCGGAGGATGCTCTTTCGCAAGGGATGGAAGCGCTACAGCAGTCGCTGTCCGAAACTTTGGTGTCTGGATCTCTTGGGTCGGCAGGATCGTCGGGGAACATTGCGAATTACATGGGTCAGATGGCAATGGCCATGGGCAAACTTGGGACCCTTGAAAATTTTCTTTGCCAGGTTTTGATGATTCACCTCTGCCTCAATCAATTATTGCTTTTTTTGTATATTTATATTTTATATAGCTACCTATTTTCATTTTCAGGCTGACAACCTGCGCCAGCAGACACTGCAACAACTGCAGTGCATATTAACAACTCGCCAGTCTGCTCGTGCACTTCTAGCCATACATGACTATTTCTCGAGGCTTCGTGCATTGAGCTCGCTGTGGCTTGCTCGTCCACAGGAGTAAACAAGTATGCTCAACTTGATCACAGAAAGTGTTTGTCCAAATATGATTCGTCACATTTCTTCGATGTTACGAGCTGGTCAATTAGACATAAGAAACGCCTAATGTTTTCAAAAGTTATATTTCTATGGGAGATCCTAGCCTCTCGTTTTGTATCATGCTTTAGTAACTAAATATTTATTCTGCACGGTTTAAGTTGCACATTCTTGGAGTCTCCTAATAATGTCTATAGATTAGCCATGGATAGGGTCATGAGAGACCTGCATCAGCTCTTCAATAAAAAAAACCTTGCATTGATCCGCTCTATGCTTCCTCATCTTTTACCAATGCAAGTTCTGTTAGGATCATATTTCTGCTGGGGTAATTACTCCTGTAATTGGCTATTGTGGCATCGAGGTTGCTGAACTTTTAAAAATCACATTTGGGTCTTTATAGTTTCGAAATTATTATAATTTTGTTCATTTTTAATTATGTCGCTTTCTTTGACAAAGAGCTCTGTGACATCACAGAATTGATGACTAAATAAATGATAAAGTAATTATTTCACCCATTAGTAGAATGAATCGTTGAGTACTTGGGACCCTTCTAACTCAAACGCCATCCTACCTTGAGGGTGAGTTCCCCGACAACCATAATTGGGACATTGTTGGGCTCTTCGTTGACCTTGAAGCCTCAACAAAGCTTTTGCGAGTGTCAAGTGACAAGCAGTAGATGTCTACGTCGACTACATCTCCAAGGTCGACGTCCAAGCCACTGAAAAGCTTCGAGGAAGAAGACCACCTCTGTCGTTGATACTTGAATAGCATTGGTGCTTGCAGATCAGATTGCAAACTCACATACAACAAAGGCAGCAATAGTAACAGTCAGAGGAAGAAATCACTCGTCACTGTCGTTTTCTATATTAGATGTGGCAATGGCAGTGTGATGAAATCTTGAGCACTATCGTCGTCGCCTTAAGTTGCATAAAACAATCAACAAATGTACAAATGCGTAGATCTATAATATATGAAAATAAATATATTAATGGGAAAGGGCATGTAACATATGTAGAAGATGACACAAACCTCTTTGGCAGTTTTATCGATAGGCTTTTTGAGCGAGAACGCGAGCTTCTTAATGGGGAGACGAGGTCCATCTTTTGCATCTTCACCTGAGATTCTAGGGATCCACCTTCCCCACCACCGTCAGCTTGTTGCTTTCCAGCTCACGTTTGATCTCTTGCACCCCTAAATCACAGTCAGATGAACACAAGATAATATAATTTTTTTCATTCATTAATTTTTTCTTGATATAAAAGAAAGACAAATATAAGCTGATTACAAACTATACAACTAAGAAAAATTAATTTTATATAATATTTTATTTTGATTCATTTCTTATAATATGGGCTAATTTGAAACTAATTATGTGGCCAAAAATAAGAGATACATATACTTAATTATAGGACTATAAAATCCCTTAATAATGGGATTTGGAATCCTTTTAATCATGGGATTTTCTATACTATTTCTCAAGTTGACTCGAAGATGTCAATCATTCCCAACTTGTTAGTTAGATTTTTATATAAAGATATTTATGTTAAATATCAGATTTTGATGATGAAATCAATTAATGAGTTTATGAATTAATGAGCATTCGAGAAAAGTGATATAGGAGAAACTTCAATTATGAACTTGAATCATGAAATAGGAGAATCAGACGTTGGGCTGGAAAGCATTATGTTAGAGATTGGATGTTGGGCTAGAGGATTGGTTGAAGTGCCAAAGGGTAGACTTCATACCATGAGTTCAGGCATTAGGTCAGAAGGATCGGGTAGCGTGTCAAAAAGATTGGATATTATGGAGGTCAACATGCCAATAGATCAAGTAATATATCGAAGGAAAGGACGATGCGTCGGAGGTTCGGATGAAGTGTTGGATGAACAATGGCATACTGGGCAATGTAGGCTTCATGATTGTAAATTGTGAAGTGTTGATTGAAGTAGTTTAAAGACTAATTAAGTTGGTTTTAGAGCATAACTAGGCCAGCTTAATTAGGAGACAATTGTGCTTGAATCATGATTGAATTGGACCTATTGAAAGGTCAATTCAGTGACCTGAAGTTGGGTTAGGCGATAATATCAGGTAAGCGATGGTACCACTTGTGAGCTAAAAAGTATGGAGTGTATGTTTATGGAAAACCCGACGGTGGTACCACCAAGGTTAGCAGTGGTACCACCCAATGGTAGGTGCTGGTACCACCATAACACAGTCTCCGAGGCTATGTCAGGTGGTGGTACCGCTAGAGCCCTAGTCTCTCAAGCTCTGTTAGGTAATAAACCACTAGGACCCTGAAAGGCTAGGGATTTAAATTTTTTACTCTATTTTTTAAGCCATTTGGGGTTTATAAATACCCTACTCATGCTTGTTAGATAAAGAATGAAAACTTATAGTTTAAAGTGTGTAAACTCTGTTCAAAAGTGTTGAGTTCCTTCCTCATTGAGCTTAGAGGTTATTTTAAGGAAGGTGTGAAGGTTCTCTCCTAAGCTTGTGAAAAAAAAGAAAAGAGTTGTAATAAGGATAGTTGATCTTCGTATATTAAAAAGAAGATCGGTAATAAAAGTTAGTGATCTCGAAGGAAAAGGAATTGGGAGTGGACATAGGTCCGGACGACCGAACTACTATAAATCTAGTTTTCATTTTTCTCTATACTTTTCTTTGCTATTACTAACTGATTTAGTTGCTCACTTTCCTCACTCACTTTCCAAGTTAAACACATTTTTAATATGGGTTTTATCGATCGAAAATTTCAAATTAAGACTTGATTTTGAAGGGACTAATTTATACCCCCCTAGTGTTTTTACGATCCTAACAGTTGGTATTAAAGACTGGTTCTCTTAGTTAGTTTAACACCTAAGAGAGATTAAATGACTTTTTCTGACAATCAAGAGAGTCACTCTATCACTCATCTTCCTATGTTTAATGAAACAGATTATACGTATTGGAAAACTCGAATGTAGATTTTTCTGCTTTTTATGGATTTTGATTTATAGAATGTCGTTGAATGTGATTTTAAAAAATCTTCTAAATCGATAAATGAATAGAATGATCTTGAAAAGAAAATATTTTCTTTAAATGCTAAAGCTATGAAATAAAGTGCTTTAGACAAAAATGAGTTTAATTATGTTTCTATACGTGAAACTACACATAATATTTGACACACTTTTGAAGTTACTCATAAAGGAACAAATAGAGTAAAAGAATCCAATATTAATCATTTGATATATAGTTATGAATTATTTAGAATGAAGCTAAGCAAAACCATTGATGACATGTACATCCGTTTTATGGATGTTGTCAATGGTTTGAAAGCTCTTGGTAAAAGTTATATTAATCTTGAACTAGTTATTAAAATTTTAAGTTCTCTTCCAAAAAGTTATGATCCGAAGGTAATGACAATTCAGGAAGTAAAAGACTTGAACAACTTTCCTCTATAAGAACTCATAGGGTCTTTAATGACCTATAAAATGATTTGTAAGACACATGACTAATAATAAGAGGATAACCTTCTAAAGAATAAAAAGAAAATTGCACTTAGAACCAAAAAAGATCACTTGAACAAAAACTCAAGTGATGATGATGATGATGACTTAGCACTCCTTACAAAAAAATTTAAAAAATTTATGAAAAGTAACAAAACAAATTCTATAAAATAAAAATCTAAGAATAAAATGAACTTAAAAAGGATACAATAATTTACTATGAATGCAAAAAGCTAAGGCACCTTAAAAATGAGTATCCATAAATGAAGAAGAAGCTACCAAAGAAGAAAAAAGAATTCAAGGCAATATCGAATGAATCAAGTTCATTAAAAGACGAAAAGCAAACTAATAAAGATGAAGTGGTGAACTATGCATTGATGGCTTTTAATAAGGTATGTGACTCACATGAAATCTCTTTATTTTATGATGAATTACTTAATGCATTCTATAATTAATATGATAAACTCAAAATAATCAGTAAGAAATATAAATTATTAAAAATGGATCATGTTTCTCTCTCTAGTAAATTTGATAAATTAAAAAATTAGTATGATAATTTCTTATTAACATCTTGCACTAAATGAGAAGAATTAGACTCATTCAAAAAGAAAAATATTTTATTACAACAAATATTAAAAAAATTTAATATTAGAAACAAATCATTAAATGTGATTTTTGCTAATAAAAATCATGTATATAGAAAGGAAGGAATCAACTTCATAACTAATAATACTCAACAAAAGCCAACTACATTTGTAAAAGGTCTCACATTATATGTTTCCCCTAAAGTTAAATATAATTTTTATGAAAGATGTGATTATTATGTTTATAAATATTTATTTAAAAAATATAGCTCTCATAAATTAGTTTGGGTTCCTAAAGGAACCATAATTGACTTGATGCCAAAAGTAAAAAAGGTAGAACTAACCATAAAGGATCAAAAGTTAAATGAGTACATAAAGTAAATCCCTTTTTCTTGTCAGTATATCTTCAAATAAGAGCTAGGAGCAAAAGAAAATATCTTGATAGTGGATACTCAAGGCATATGATTGAAGATTCAACACACTTCTTAGAGCTCATTGGTCGAAAAAATAATAATAAAGAAAAAATCATTGATATTGGAATCATTGGTAATAAATCAAATCTTTTGATTGAAGATATTCTAATGATTTAAAACATAACTTATTGTATGATAAGTGATATAAAATTAAATTTGAATCTAATGCTTGCACCATAGCGATACCACACAAAAATAAATCTATGATCACTTTAAGGAGCGATAATAGTTATATTATTGATCTTAATGATTGTCATGACAAAACTTATTTTTTGATTTTAAATGATGATGTATGGCTTTGGTATAGAAGATTAGAGCATGCTAGTATGAAATCAATTACACAAATTGAAATTAAAGAACTTGTAAGAGGAATAAATTTTTCTTAAAAACTTTTCTATCTCCAAAAGCTTATTAAATTTTCAATAAGAGATCCTTAGTCATTGATGAATCTATTTATGTTGGTTTTTATAAATCTCTTGAACTAAGAAAATGATTTTAAATTTAATAAATTAAATTTAAATAAGAATTCTTCTCTTCAAAGCAAATTGGATATATATATTCCAATGACACCTTACTCAAGGAATGAAACTATATAGATGCATATCCTAAGGAGCTAATTATTGGAGATATATCAAAAAGGTGTTCAAACTCACTCTTCATTGAAAAATATTTATTCGAATACATGAATAAATTTTTTTTAATATTTGTTTATTGAATCTTAGATATTGATGATGAAGTTAATTGGTGAATTATTTATTCTAATCCATATTGTCGAGATAAGTGTGTAGGATTAGCTACGATAGGATAAAAACATAAAGCGATTTACTAAGGTCAAGTTCACCGGGAGTTCGAGAGTTCACTGGAAGTCCAAAGGATCGTCAGAAGTGTTACCGGAACCAACCGAGATAGAATCAGGGACTTGCCAAAGGTTTCAGAAGTTCGCCGAAAAGATCGTTAGAGGTTCGCAGAGATCACTGAGAAGGTTTGGAAGCTTGCCAAAGACTCGTTGAGCTTGCCACAAAATCTGGGAGCTTGCTGGGAGTCCATCGGAATAAATCTGCAGGAGTGTTGGAAGTCCACCGAAAATTCGTTGGAAAGCTCATCGGAAGAAGACTTGAAGAATGTCGGTTTATATTACTTAGAATTATATTTCATTTGGTAGTTAGCACGTAATTAGAGTAAGGATTAGGAAATAATCCTGTTTAAACCTAGTAGGGGCCAATCGGGCTCTTATTGGGCTGATTTAGGCCTAAAATAGGGCCCATTCAGCTTTGCTGAATGGACCAAGCAGTGGAACTGCCCAGAGGCCGAGAGCCTGGGTGGTGTTGGGCTGAGAGCCCAGTTCAGCCCATATGGGCTTTAGCAGCCCATAGCCCTCCTCTTTATTAACCTTAAACCCTAATTCACCTAATCTCTAATTATATATAGGGGCTATGGTGGCTGCGAAATTAGGAGATTAACATCGCAGCAAGGGGTAGAAATTTGCAACAACATTAGGGATTCAAAGAGAGGAGAAAAGGGCAAAAAAATAAGAGAAAAAGAAAGGGAAGAAGACAAGGAAAACTCAGAAATTGTTCTCACTCATCCAAACAGTTTCTCATCTCAGGTTAGATTAGATCTACAATGAGTTTTTCTGTGATTGCTTGAGCGAGGTTTTGGATATTGTGCACAGTGACGTGATCCTTGTATCCCAGTTATTCTCTTGTGATTGTTGCTTAGGTTTTGGGCAAGAAATTCGAGAATTGTACATTCATTATTTCTATAGTGGATTTTCTCTGGTTTGCCCCGTGGTTTTTACCCTTCACGTTGAAGGAGTTTTCCACGTAAATCTTGGTATTCTATTTGATTGTGATTTCTGTTTAATTCCATTGTGTTACAGCCTGCTAGTATTTGTTCATAGACAAAAATTATTGTTTGTTACCTATCCTTTTATTTTCTCCCATCAACTAGTATCAGAGCAAGGTTTTGGTGATTTAACTTTTGTATTTGAACATGGAGGTTGGTAATGTTTCTCGCATGATTAGTTTGAACGGAAATAATTGGATGATATGGAAACCAAGAATGAAAGATCTCATGTATTGCAAAGATTTGTATGGACCTTTGCAAGGGGATAGTGAAAAACCCATAACTATGACAGATGATGAGTGTAAGAGATTAGATCAAAAAATGGTTGGATTTATTCGACAGTGGCTCAATGATAGTGTCTTTCATCATGCTTCTACTGAAAGTTCTGCATATTCTCTTTGGAAAAAATTAGAAGGTCTCTATGAAAGAAAAACAACTAGCAACAAAGCTTTTTTGATCAGAAAACTTGTGAACCTAAAATATAAAGAGGGTGCTTCTATTGCTGAGTATTTGAATGAAATTCAGAGTATTACTAACCAGTTATCTTCTATGAAAATGTCTCTTGATGATGAGTTGCAGGCATTGTTACTTCTTAGTTCATTGCTAGAAAGTTGGGAGACATTGGTGGTTTCCCTCAGTAATTTTGCGCCAGATGGTATTGTTACCATGAGTCAAGTAACAAGCAGTTTGTTGAATGAGGAGTTGAGAAGAAAGACCTCAGCAGTATCTCAGATTGATTCACAGGCACTTATCTTAGAGAACAGAGGAAGGTCAAGGTCTAAAGATAGAAGCGATTCACAGATAGGTAGAAGCAAGTCAAGATCAAGGAAAGATATTGTCTGCTATAAGCTGTGGTGAAGAAAGGACATTATAAGAATCAGTGTAAGCAGCCTAAGAAGAGCACGAAAAAGGGAAAAGAAGTGGAGTCTATAGAGTCAAAAGAAAATACCACAGCTACAGTGCAGGTTGGTGATTATTTGATTTTGTCTCCATCTGATGATATTTTTTCTTGTGTGTGTCAGGATCTTGAGTGGATAAATGACACAGGAGCTTCTTATCATGCTACACCACGGAGGAAGTTTTTTACTACGTACAGGTCTGGAAATTTTGGTGTTGTCAAGATGAGCAACCATGGCACAGCAGACATCATTAGCATGGGTGACATCCATATAAAGACCAATCTTGGATGCAAATTGGTGCTTAAGGATGTGAGGCATGTGGTTGACTTGAGGTTGAATCTAATTTCAGTTGGAAGATTAGATGATGAAGACTATGATAGTAGGTTTCATAGAGGGCAGTGGAAACTCAGTAAGGGTTCTCTTGTTATAGCTAATGGAAAGAAATGTCACACTTTGTATAGGTTGCAGGCTAAAGCTTGTGGTGAACAATTAAATGCCATAGAGAAAGACTTCAGCATGGAGTTGTGGCATAGGCGATTAGGACACATGAGCGAGAAAGGACTGCAAGCTCTTTCCAAGAGAGAGGTATTGCCTGACCTCAGAGGTATACGTTTGAACCCTTGTATCGATTGTTTAGCTGGTAAACAACATAGAGTTTCATTTGCTAGTCTTGCTTTGTCTAGAAAAATGCATACCTTGGACCGTGTTTATACAGATGTATGTGGTCCTTTGAGGACAAAAACTCCTAATGGTTATACTAATATTCCTGGCATCAGTGGTGCACTTTACTTTGTTACTTTTATAGATGACTATTCCAGAAAAGTTTGGGCTTATGCTTTGAAGACCAAGGATCAGGTTATTGGTGTCTTCAAAGAGTTTCATGCCAGAGTTGAAAGGGAGACAGAAAGACAGTTGAAATGCATAAGATCAGATAATGGTGGTGAGTATACAGGATTGTTTGATGATTATTGTAGGTCACATGGCATCCAGCATGAGATGACAGTTCCTGGTACACCCTAGTATAATGCAATTATAGAGAGGATGAACCGTACCATCATGGAAAAGATCAGATGTATGCTTTCACAGGCAAAGCTACCCAAAAGGTTTTGGGATGAAGCTTTGAGGACTGCAGTTGATGTGATCAACTTATCTCCCTGTACAGCCCTAGATGCTGATGTTGCAGAGCATGTTTGGTCAGGGAAAGATGTTTCCTATAAGCATTTGAGAGTATTTGGTTGTCGTGCATTTGCACATATTCCAGATAATGAAAGGTCCAAGCTGGATGGTAAGACAAAAGAATGTATTTTTCTTGGCTACTCACATGATCAATTTGGTTACAGGCTTTGGGATCCAGAAAAGCAGAAGGTGTTTAGAAGCAGAGATGTGGTCTTCTTTGAGGATCAAACCCTTGAGGATTTGAAGAAGAAGGCACCAGCCAAGACTTCTGCAGAAGGATTAGCAGATTGTGACCCAGTTGTTCCTCCAGTATATCAGGGTGATGGGGGAGATGTGCAGGAAGATGGTGTAGAGCCGGATATTAATCTACTTGTAGGACATGTTGAGCAAGAAGAAGTTGAGGAGCAGCTTCCCGCAGAACCTCAATTGAGAAGATCTTCTAGACAACGTCGACCTTCTAGAAGATACTCTGAGATGAATATGTGATGCTTACGATGCAGGTGAACCAGAGAGTTACTAGGAAGCAGTTGAAAGTGAACAGAAAAAAATGTGGCTAGTTGCTATGCAGGAAGAGATGGATGCTCTACAGATGAATCATACATATGATTTGGTGCAACTTCCACAGGGAATGAAGTCCTTGAAGAACAAGTGAGTTTTCAGGTTGAAGACTCAAGAATATTGTTCTCAACCAAAGTACAAAGCCAGATTGGTTGTGAAAGGCTTTGGTCAAAAGAAAGGTATTGACTTTGAAGAGATTTTTTCTCCTGTTGTTAAAATATCTTCTATTCGTGTTGCTCTAGGTATTCTTTGCTAGCCAGGACTTGGAGGTGGAAGCAGTTAGATGTGAAGACGACTTTCCTTCATAGTGATTTGGAGGAGGAAATTTATATGGAGCAAACGAGAAGGTTTCAAAGTCAAAGGTAAAGAAAATTTTGTCTACAAGTTAAGAAAGAGTTTGTCTGGATTGAAGCAAGCTCCAAGACAGATTGGTACTGAAAGTTTGATTCATTTATGATTGAAAATGGATATAAAAGAACGGCTTGAGATCATTGTGTGTACATCAAACGGTTTGGTGAGGATTTTATTATTCTCTTACTTTATGTTGATGATATGCTTATCCTTGGGAAAGATATGTGTATAATTGTGAGTTGAAGAAGGGCTGAGTGAGTCCTTTGCAATGAAGGACATGGGGCCAAAGCAAAGCAAATCTGGGCATGCAGATTTTCGTGATAGAAAAATAAGAAGATTTAGTTGTCACAGGAGAAATACATCGAGAAGGTATTAGAAAGGTTCAGTATGAGCAATGCAAAGCCGATTAGTTCTCCTCTTTCAGGTCACTTCAAGTTGTGCTCGCAATGAGTCCGTCAAGTGATGAAGAGAAGGAGAAAATGCAAAAGGTTCCTTATGCTTCAGCATTGGAAGTTTAATATATGCAATGGTATGTACGAGGTAGGACATCGCATATGCGATGGGTGTTACTAGCAGATTTCTTGCAAATCCAGGCAAAAGCACTTTGGCAGTGAGTGAAGTGGATATTGAGATATCTCAGAGGAAGCTCTAAGGTTTGTTGAAGCTTTGGAGGTGAACCACCTGTGTTAGTGAGTTACACAGATGCAGATATGGCCAGAGATATTGATACAAGGAAATCTACATCAGGTTTTGTACTTACTTTTGTAGGGGGAGCTGTGTCATGGCAATCCAGATTGCAAAGGTGTATTGCTCTCTCCACCATAGAGGCGAGAATATATTCTTTGCTACAGAGGTTTGTGAAGAAATGTTATGGATGAAGAGAATTCTTACTTGGGTGAAACAAGAAAATTATGTGGTGTATTGTGAATGACCATCCATTTATGTAAGAACCAGTTTTTCATTCTAAGTCAAAGCATATAGATGTCGAGATATCACTGGATTCAAAATGTACTTGAAGAGAAGCGGTTGCAACTTGAGAAAATTCATACTGAGATGATAATGGAGCGAGATATGTTAACAAAGACTTTACCAAAAGAGAGCAGGAGATGTGTGAGCGGTTGGTCACATGGATTTACTTGAGTCATGGGATAGCCTCCCTTATGGGTGAAGGAGGAGGTTGTTGGGTGAGAGCCCATTCAGCCCATATGGGCTTTAGTGACCTATAGCCCTCCTCTTTATTAACCTTAAACCCTAATTCACCTAATCTCTAATTATATATAGGGGCTATGGTGGCTGCGAAATTAGGAGATTAACATCGCAGCAAGGGGTAGAAATTTGCAGCAATATTAGGGATTCAAAGAGAAGAGAAAAGGGCAGAAAAACAAGAGAAAAAGAAAGGGAAGAAGACAAGGAAAACTCAGAAATTGTTCTCACTCATCCAAACAGTTTCTCATCTCAGTTAGATCAGATCTACAAGTGAGTTTTTCTCGTGATTGCTTGAGCGAGGTTTTGGATATTGTGCACAGTGACGCGATCCTTGTATCCCAGTTATTCTCTTGTGATTGTTGCTTGGGTTTTGGGCAAGAGATTCGAGAATTGTACATTCATTATTTCTATAGTGGATTTTCTCTGGTTTGCCCCATGGTTTTTACCCTTCACGTTGAAGGGGTTTTCCACGTAAATCTTGGTGTTCTATTTGATTGTGATTTCTGTTTAATTCCGTTGTGTTACGGCCTGCTAGTATTTGTTCATAGACAAAAGTTATTGTTTGTTACCTATCCTTTTATTTTCTCCCATCAGGTGGTGGCATCACCCAGACTGGGGCGGTGGTATTACCCAGCACCGAAAGACTGGGCGGTGGCACCACTGCCTTGGGCGGTGGAACCACCCAGTACATTGTTAGTTTGATACTAACAAGCGGTGGTACCACTACTAACAAGCGGTGGTACCGCTAGCACCGGAAAACCCAAAAAGAATTCAAATTTGGAGCTCAAATTTGAATCTTCTTTGGGTCTATAAATACCCCTCCTTTCTCAGTAGAAAGGGCACCCTTTTGAGAGTTAGAATTGAGTAAAAGCTTTGACAAAGCCTTAATTTTGATAGCTAGTGTTCACCTCCCTCTTTCTCTTTAAAAAATTTGTAAGAGTGTGAGCCACTTATAAAAGGGTTGTAAAAGGGGTATTTAGTCCTTCCCCTTCAACGAGATTTGCTAGTGGAAGTTGGGAGCCTCATCGGAGAAGGCTTCGAAAGTGGATATAGGTCACTTGACTAAATCACTATACATCGTGGTGTTCTTGAATGTATGAGTGTTTAAATTTCTGAATTGTTTCTATACTTAACTACAAATCATTCGATTTTCATATCCTTTACTCAAGTTACTTCAACTAAGTCATCTTCGTCGAATCGAAATCTCAATACAAACTAGCTATTTACGAAATCGGTTTCAAACTTATGAGTTTTAATCTGCTGCACTAATTCACCCCCCCTCTTAGTGTCTCTCCGATCCTGACAATTAGTATCAGAGCAAGGTTTGCTCTCATATTTGGTTTAAAACCTAAGAGAGATGGCTTATTCCGGCATGCAAGAGGGTCACTCCATTACACATCTGCTTATATTTAATGGGTTGGATTATACGTATTGAAAGACTCGTATGAGGATCTTTCTTATTTCTATGGATTTTGAGCTTTGGAGCATCATCGAAAATGGTTTTCAAAAGTCTTCTCTTCTAACGAGCGAATGGAATGAATCGGAGAAGAAGACTTTTGCTTTAAACGCAAAGGCTATGAATGCCTTATTTTATGCTCTCGACAAAAATGAATTTAATCGTGTTTCGATTTGTTAATCGACTTTTGATATTTAGCGTACTCTTGAAATCACTCATGAAGGCACTAGCCGAGTGAAAGAGTCCAAAATCAACATTCTTGTGCATTCCTATGAACTTTTCTAAATGAAACTAAGTGAGTCCATCGGAGACATGTACACCCGCTTCACGGATGTCATCAATGGACTCAAAGCACTTGGTAAAGGTTTTTCTAATTTTGAACTTATAACTAAAATTTTAAGATCCATTCCAAAGAGTTGGGATCCAAAAGTTACGGCCATTCAAGAGGCCAAGGATCTTAAAACTTTTCCTATCGAAGAACTTATCAGGTCTCTCTAATGACCTAGGAAATGATATGCTATGCTCATGAAGAACTAGAGAACCCCCTTTCCAAAGTACAAGAAGGATATGGCACTAAGAACACAAGAAGACCACTTGAAAGGAACATCAAGTGATGAGGACAGTGACAAGGATATTGCACTTTTAACTCAAAAATTTAAAAAAATTATAAGAAAGAATAAATTTAACAATGACACAAAAAATAAACTTGAACATAAAAAGGACCAAGTCATTTGCTACAAGTGCAAAAAGTCGGGGCACTTCAAAAATGAATGCCCCTAAGCCAAGAAGAAGCAACCAAAGAAGAAGAAAGCATTGAAGGCTACATGAGATGATTTAAGTGACTCCGAGGATGAAGAAGCAAGCAACAAAGAGGAAGCCAACTTCGCGCTAATGGCCTTAGGAGAAGAGAATCATTCACCATCACAAGCTAGGAGCAAGAGATGGAATCTTGATAATGGATGCTCAAGTCATATGACCAGAAATCCATCTTATTTTTCTATGCTCACTAGCAAAGAAGAAGGGTATGGCACATTTGGAGACAACAACATGGGTAAAATCATTGGCAATAGTAAGGTAACCCTAAAGGGTAGCAAAGTAATTAATTAAATAATTTAATTAATTATAATTATTATGATATAGTAGTTCTATATGATGATGATGTGTACATGTGATGTATGATGTGGACGGATGATCATGGACTATATGATGTGTGTGTACATGTGATTATTATTATTATTGAGACCTGCAAGCCACCATTTTTTCTCATTTATTGTTGGGCCTACGTGCTTGTAATTAAGTTGTAATTACACGAGGAGGCATGGTAAGAGTGTAGAAGTGATAACGGGATCCACGAGGATAAAATAGATGATTGCAACACATGGAGATGTATCAAAATACTGATGGAACCGACGAGGATGAGATGGATGATCACAGGATATGGAGATGCACTGTTACACACATAGATCTTGATGTGAGTGATTCAGCCTATTGGCTCGAGCTTGATCACATTAGGATATGGTCCATGATCATTTGGTGTGATTGCTCATGTGATGTGTGATTATATATACACCTACTAGATATATATATATATATATATATATTTGTATGCGATGTAGATATATATTAAATATGTATGTGTGTGACATGTCATATTAGGAGACCGAATAAATAATCCCTTATATTAATAATATTAAGTCGGTAAACGTGAGACAATTAGATTGACCCATGTGACCTTCCGTCGTTATGGGAAGGAACCGATTCCCGATGTATGTTGAGTTGGTCAAGTCTCTCGAGGCTCACATATATCATAATTCTCTATCTTATCTATGACATAGAGTTGTCACTGATGACTTGAGGACATGGTATACTTGGTCGAGTCCCTCGAGGGTATATCATCGAATTAGACTCATCTTATAACGATGGTGATGACTAGCCGAACAACATGGTTGGTCGAGTCCCTCAAGGCCATGGTAGTTAGGAGGCCAAACAAGACGAGAATCATAAGGAGTTGTGATTGGCAAGTGTTGTATACCTTTACAAGCTTAACGTGATTGATCGAGATCCTCGAGGTTACATTAAGATGCCGATTGGATCCTGATCTTCACTAGAAATCTGCCCGGGGTCTCCGATTCACATACCGGAGGGAGTTATATGTTTCAAAAAAAATTAGTAGGAGTAGATTAAGATAGAAGTCCTTATCTTAATTGTTTAAATTTTATAAAGTCTGCTTATTATTTATTTTTGCTACACCTTTAATTTTAGAAAAATATCACTTTCAAATCCTTTATGTGGCATATTTGATGCCAACTGCCTCATTGGTCCAAATTATACAGATTGGCTTCACAATCTGAGAATCGTTCTCACGGTAGATAAAATCATGTGCGTCCTTGATACAGAGATCCTTATGCCTGATGAAGGTGCAAGCGAGGATGAGATCATGATAGGACCCTAGCAGGGTTAGGTCCTATTCAACCATGTAGCAGCTAATAAAAACCCTGTGAGAATGTAATAAACCCCACCTAGCCGCCTCTATCCTATAAAGAAGAGAGGCTAGGGTTTATATTTGGGTCTTTGGGCTTCTTAGCCGCCGCCCCCCCTTGTTACTGGGCTGGCCCACTAAAGTTGAGGGCAAATTGGGTAGTTCACTTAGGAAGCAGCCCCTAGGGCTAGGGTTTGGAGCTCTATATAAGCTTGTAACCTCCACCTCTTTGGAATAAGAAAGATCAATCTACAATTGCAGCCACCAGGCTACTTGGAGGGTGGAACCCCTATAGCGTTCCAAGGGTTGATCCCCCTCAAAGATCAATCTCTATAGAATTCCTCTGGGGTTCTATCATCTGGTATCAGAGCAGCGATCTTGCTGCTTTTGCTGCCATCCCTGCCGCCCACCATTAGCCAAGCAATTCCCACAATTGCTCTTGACGTCGTCATCTCCACCATCATCTCTTGACGTAGATCAAATCAATCTACAGTCGCCACCTCTAATTGCATTAGAGATCTGGTATTTTTCTACCGCCAATACCTTTTGCTGCTGCAATTTTTCATCTAAAATATCAAAAAGAAGTTTTTCTATCGATCCCTTGCTGCAAATTCCTTGTGTCGCAAAAGTTACCATCTTTGCGAACGAAGGATTGCTGTAGAAATTTTCAGCCGGGTGTTGCTGCCTTTAACTGATCTAATCGTTATCCTTTTTGAACGAAATTTTTTGTACACCTCATAGATCATCTTGGCTCCCATCCATGATTGATCTATTATGGAATTCATCACAAAAACAAATTCGTGTGTTGCTGCAATCTCTTGTCACAAACTGCTGAAATTTTTTGACGAGAATTCTGTTATCGCAACTTGCACCAATTTCTTTACTGCTTTGCTGCCAAAATTTCTTGATCCAATTTATTATCCTTGTTGCTATCTAAACTAAGATTCTACCATCAAATCCCCTCCTCAAACCCTTGAGTTTTTGCTGGAAATTTTGTCGAGAAACCGCTATTTCTTTGACGATAATTCTGCTCTTACGAGACAGCGCATATAGGCAGCAATTTCCACTGATTTTTGTCAAATCTTTGCTGCGAGCTACCACAGATCTAAAAACCTCTTCCCTAACCTTCATCCACTACCATCTCAGCCCAAAACTCCATCAAATTGCAGACCCAAATAGCACCCAAAATAGCCACAAAACAAGCCTAAACCGCAGCCTACATTCACCAATCCACCAACCCATTCAACCACCACTTCTCAACCAATACATGCCTTTAACTCGACAGCAAAAAAGAGATCTTAATATTACAGATTTGGAGACATATGCTATGACATCCGAGGAGGCAATTGATGCTAAATTTGAAGCCTTCGAGACACGAATGGAGGAGAAGATTCGGACTCTCTTTGCCGAACTTAGTTTGGGTCGACCACCGAGCCCAATGAAATCACATCAAGGGGAGAGCTCTAATCGAAGAGATGACCTCCAGGAGAGGGGAGGCTCTATGACCGATCCCCACTATCCACGCATGAGGGTGGACTTCTCTAGATGGGAAGAAGAAGACCCGATTGGTTGGATCTCGTGCGCGGAGCGATATTTTCAGTACCACAAAGCCGCAGATGCATCTATGGTCGAAATTGCAGCTATATATCTTGAAGGAGATGCCATACAATGGTTTGATTGGTTTGAACATACTCATGGAGTCCTCTCATGGCGACAATTCAAAGAAGGACTGCTGATCCGTTTCGGACTAACCGATTACGAGAACATCGACGGACAACTAGCAAAGATCCGACAAACCTCCACCATCCTGGAGTATCAAACCAGGTTTGAAAGGTTATCTAATCAAACTCATGATTGGTCTGAAAAACAGTTATTAGGGACATTTATTGAGGGCTTGAAGCCGGAGATCCGGGGAGAAGTTAAAGCGCAACAACCATACACGCTTATGGTAGCCATCTCTTTCGCACGACTTCAGGAGGAGCGATTGAACCATGAAGCTCAGAGGACTAGGGTCGCTCCCCGACCAGCAATATTGAAGCACTCAGCCCCCCCTACTATCAACCGAGCTCCTACACCAAAAAGGTTGACAAGAGAAAAGCTTCGAGACCGATCTGCTAAGGGGTTATGTTGGCATTGTGACGAGTCATGGAGCTGCGAGCATCGCTGTAAAATGGGGAGACTTCTTGTGATTGAACCAGTAGAAGAAGAGATTAGTGAACAGCCAGAAGAGAGTCTTGAACATGAGGATGAAGATATGGAAGAAGAGCCACAATCAGTCGACTTTATGGTACATGCGCTAGCTGGCTACTCAAATCCGCAAACGATGAAAGTTGGAGGCCTGCTCAAATAACAACCGATCACCGTTCTCATCGATACAGGCAGCACTAATAACTTTCTAAACAGTAAGGTTGCTGCTCGGATGGTGCTCCACATCGAAGGTTGCAGCAAGTTTGATGTAAAGGTCGCCGACGGCCGAATCCTAAAATGCGACCAAAGATGCCCGCAGGTGAAACTATTACTACAGGACCAAGAAATTGTTGCTGACTTCTTCCTCCTACCAATTGATGATTATGAGGCTGTGCTGGGCATAGAATGGTTGACGACACTAGGTGATGTCTCTTGGAACTTTTCCAAATTGATTATGAAATTCTATTGCAAAGGTAAACAGGTCACTCTACGCGGGAAGCGCGGAAGTAACGTAACCACCGTTTCAACTCAACGAATGGAGAAAGTTTTACACAAGATAAATGGTGGCTTTCTTATGCATCTCCAGCAGCAACCAGAGGGGGAGAAAATAGAAATTAAAAATCAAAAGATCACCCAACTGCTTGTTAAATTTGATGATGTTTTTGCTGAACCGCGTGGTCTTCCTCCTACTCGGCAACATGACCACCGAATTCCAATCCTTCCGGGCAAACCACCAGCAAACACTCGGCCTTACCGCTATCCTCACCTCCAGAAAGATGAAATTGAGAAAATCGTGAAGGAAATGCTCGAAACAGGGGTGATTCGACCAAGCTGCAGCCCCTACTCCTCACCGGTGCTACTTGTGCGCAAGAAAGACGGAACCTGGCAGATGTGCATCGACTACCGAGCTCTAAATGACATCACCGTCAAGGATAAGTACCCCATACCAGTGGTGGATGAACTTCTTGATGAATTAAAAGGAGCTCGAGTCTTTACAAATTTGGACCTTCGATCCGGTTACCACCAAATTCGGGAATGTGAAGGCGACATCCCAATAACTGCTTTCCGCACTCATAACGGCCATTATGAATTCTTGGTAATGCCTTTTGGACTCACTAATGCTCCTTCAACCTTCCAAAGTCTCATGAACGATATTTTTCAGAGCTTTCTTCGCAAATTTATGCTGGTATTTTTCGATGATATTCTCATTTACAGCCCTTCTCTTGAGACTCACTTTCAGCACTTGCGAATTATTCTGATGATCCTTCAAGAGAATACTCTTTTCGTTAAGCTATCAAAGTGCAGCTTTCTCCAGCAAAAAGTAGAGTACCTCAGGCATATAATATCAGAAGAAGAAGTGGCCATAGACCCAACAAAAATCGAAGCAATACAAGGCTGGTTGAAACCTACAAATGTGAAATTGCTATGTGGGTTCCTTAGACTAACGGGCTACTACCGAAAATTCGTGAAGGACTATGGGAAGATTAGTGCCCCCCTCACTTCTCTACTAAAAAAAGATACCTTCCTATGGTCGAACAAAGCCTCCGTTGCCTTCGATAGACTTAAGACAGCCATGACGACAATACCGGTGCTAGCACTACCAGATTTCAGTCGACCCTTCATCATTAAGGCCGATGCATCTGGAGTTGGAATTGGAGCTATTCTCATGCAAGATGGTCGACCACTCACATACACTAGCAAGGCATTGTCTCCCTCCCATCAAAAAATGTCTATCTATGATAAGGAGATGCTCACCATTGTGCACGTAGTAACAAAGTGGAGACCCTACCTGATTGGCTGACGATTTCAGATTAAAACCGACCATAGAAGCCTTAAGTACTTTTTGGAGCAGAAGATATCATCCCCGGAGCAGCAAAAATGGGTAACCAAACTTCTAGGATTTGATTATGAAATTATTTACAAAAAGGGGAAAGAAAACGATTGTTGCAGATGCACTCTCACGGCTCCCTCAGCAAGCTGAATTTTCAGCTATCTCTCTTCCTACCACCGGCTTCCTCGAGGGCATTAGGGAGGAATGGAAGAAGGATCCGGAAACTAGCAACATTATCAAAAAATTGGAGGAGGATCCAAGCGCAATAGCTCACTATACTTGGGATTCGAGGGATCTATGCTATAAAGGTCGTATTGTGCTTATACCAAACTCCCCTTGCATCAAAGTCATTCTGCACGAAATATACTCCACACCTTCAGTAGGGCACTCCGGATTTCTAAGGACCTACAAAAGAGTGAAGCAAAACTTTTATTGGAAAGGGATGAAAAAAATTATTTCTGAATACGTAGCACAATGTGATGTATGTCAACAGCAAAAAGGTGAAACAATAGCGAGTCCAGGGAAACTACAACCACTACCCTTACCAGACTCGGTGTGGACTGACATCTCCATGGACTTCATCAAAGGGCTGCCACCTTCCAAAGGTAAAAGCACAATCCTTGTGGTGGTTGATCGACTTACGAAATATGCTCATTTTTGTGCTGTGCGAAATCCCTACACTGCTGTTAGTATTGCTCAGATTTTCATAGAAAATATTGTTAAACTGCATGGGATGCCAAGGTCCATCGTAAGTGATCGTGACAGGGTCTTCACTAGTAAATTTTGGACCGAGTTATTTCAGTTACAGGGCACCAAACTCAAGATGAGCACTGCATATCATCCACAAACTGACGGCCAAACAGAAGTGGTGAACAGATGTTTAGAGACATACCTTCGATGTTTCGCTAGTGATCGACCAAAGGAGTGGATGAAATGGCTCCCCTGGGCCGAATGGTGGTACAATACTACATATCATTCATCTATAAAATGTACCCCATATGAAGCATTATATGGTCAGCCGGCCCCTATGATTCTAAAGTATGTAATTGGCTCGGCTAACATAGATCAGGTCGACCAAGATTTAATTGACAGGGACAAACTCCTACCGCTATTAAAGGATAATCTCTCTACTGCTCAAGCTAGAATGAAGCAGCAAGCTGACACACGAAGAAGTGAAAGAGAATTTTTAGTAGGAGACTGGGTTTATCTTCGCCTACAACCTTACAAGCAACTATCCATCAACACACGAGCCTCCATGAAGCTATCTCCACGTTTTTATAGGCCCTATCGGATCATAGAGCGTATTGGAGCGTGGCGTCTGAACTTAAATTACCTGAAGATGCCAAAATTCACCCTGTCTTCCACGTGTCATGCTTGAAGCCCAAGTTGGGAGAACACGAGACACCCCAGATCCAACTGCCCAACATCACTGATGATGGAAATATTCAAGCCCAACCACAAGCCATTCTTGATCGTAGAGTCGTGATGCGTCGTCGACGTCCCTCTACTGAAGTACTAGTATATTGGACTAATTTACCACTCGAAGATGCCACATGGGAATCATATGAGGAGCTGAAGTCCCGGTTCCCTGAGTTCATGGAACCCCAGCCATGAGGACAAGGCTAATCTGAAGAGGGCGGGCTTGATAGGACCCTAGCAGGGTTAGGTCCTATTCAACCATGTAGTAGCTAATAAAAACCCTGTGAGAATGTAATAAACCCCACCTAGCCACCTCTATCCTATAAAGAAGAGAGGCTAGGGTTTATATTTGGGTCTTTGGGCTTCTTAGCCGCCGCCCCCCCTTGTTACTGAGCCGGCCCACTAAAGTTGAGGGCAAATTGGGTAGTTTACTTGGGAAGTAGTCCCTAAGGCTAGGGTTTGGAGCTCTATATAAGCTTGTAGCCTCCACCTCTTTGGAATAAGAAAGATCAATCTACAATTGCAGCCACCAGGCTACTTGGAGGGTGGAACCCCTATAGCGTTCCAAGAGTTGATCCCCCTCAAAGATCAATCTCTATAGAATTCCTCTGGGGTTCTATCAGATCGCTCACTATATGAAGTACATAGATGATTCCACTCTTGCTCAGTGTTATATATTGGCCTTTATGACTCCTGAGTTACAAAGATAGCATAAAAACATGGATGCCAATTTCATACTCCTACATCTCTACAAACTATTTGAGGAACAGGGAAGAACTTAGCGATATGAGATATCGAAGAGTCTCTTTTATGCCAAGATGACTAAGGGGACACCGGTTCAAACCATGCCCTTAAGATGATTGAGTGGATAGAGAAACTCACAGGTCTAGGAATGGTCGTAGAGGATAACCTATGTGTGGATCTTGTGCTTTAGTCCCTACTAGATTCCTTTTCTCCTTTCGTAATGAATTTCAATATGAACAAACTTGATAAGACCCTCCCAGAGCTCTTCAATATGTTGAGAGAAGCAAAGAGCACTATCAAGAATGAGAAGTCAATTCTCTATGCTGGTGAGACCAAAAAAAGGAAGGCTGAGAAGTCCTTTAAGAAGGGCAAGGGCAAGGGCAAACTGGGTAAGATAAAGGTTGCCAAGAAAGACCAAGTAAAGGACAAAGGCCAGTGCTTGCGCTATAGTAAAGATAAGTACTGAAAGAGGAACTATAAAGAGTAACTTATAGAGAGGGCGAAATAGAAACTTGGAGAAGCTTCAGGTACATTCATAATCAATCTTCATTTGTTAGAATCTTATGATAATACATAGGTATTGGATAATGGGAGTGTTTATCACATCTGCAATTTGTTATAGGCTCTAGCAGAGCCTAGGAGATTGAAGAGCAGTGAGATGGACCTTAAGATAGGCAATGGAGCAAAAGTTACTATAGTGGCTATTGGCGAGTCACCCTACATCTGCTTGATAGAACTATTATTACATTAGATGCATACTATTATGTTTCTTCTATTATAAAAAATATTATGTTTATTTCATGTTTGATAATTAGTTGGATATAAATTAGTTTTTAAGAACAATGATTGTTCAATATCATTAGATAATGAGATCATCACGAGAGGAACATTGCATAATGGTTTATTTATGCTAGACACAACTCCACATATCATGAGTATAGTGAGACTAAGAGGAAACGAAAAGAGGTGAACAATGCATATCTGTGGCATTGTAGGCTAGGTCACGTCTATGAGGGAAGGATTCAAAAGTTACTAAAAGATGGATATCTAGATCCATTTGACTGAGTCATATGCAATTTGCAAACCTTGCCTTCGTGGAAAGATGACCAACTCTTCATTTAGTGGAACTGGAGAGAGAGCCACTAAGTTATTGGAACTCATACATAGTGATGTATGTGGTCCCATGTCAACTTACGCCATAGGTGGTTACTCCTACTTCATTACTTTCATTGACAATTTCTTAAGATACAGATATATGTACTTGATGAAGTATAAGTCCGAGGCCTTCGAGAAATTCAGGGAATATAAGAATGATATGGAGAACCAAACTAGAAAGAGTATCAAAACCCTTCGATCAGATCGAGGAGGTGAGTACTTGAGTACAGAGTTTACCTAGTTCCTCAAAGACCATGGGATTCTGTCCCAATGGACACCTCCTTATACACTATAGCTTAATGGTGTATCAGAAAGGAGGAATCACATACTGTTAGATATGGTGCATTCTATAATGAGTTTTGTCGACTTACTCGTCTCATTCTGGGGATATGCCCTAGAGACCGTAGCTTACCTTATGAATAGAATTTTAACTAAGTCAGTGGTGTCTACTCCATATGAGATATGGAAAGGAAAGAAGTCTGATCTTAAGATTATTAAGATTTGGAGCTGCCCTATCCACGTCACGAGATACAATCCCGATAAGTTAGAATCCAGGATAGAATAGTGCAAGTTTATGGGATACCCTAAGGAAACTTATGGATATTATTTCTAACACCCTTAGGACCAAAAGGTCTTTGTAGCCAAGAGAGCAGTGTTCATTGAGAAGGAACACGTTCTTGGTGGAGACAGTGGAAGCATGATAGAATTGAGCGAGGTTGGAGAAGCTAGCTCAAGCACTATTCCATAGCCAGAGTCTATTTAAGTACCTAACACATAATTTTTGACTTTATATAGGTCCGGTAGAGTATCCCATCCTCCTTTGAGATATGTGGGACATATCAGAAAAGAGGATGTTGAGGATATTGATCCTCAGACCTACGAGGAGGCTATTATGAGTATAGACTCTAGAAAGTGGCAAGAAGCCATGAATTCAGGGATGGATTCCATGTCCTCCAACAAGGTTTGGAACCTGATTGATTCACTCGAGGGTATTGTACCTATTGGCTGCAAGTGGATCTTCAAAAAGAAGAATGGAGTAGATGGAAAGATAAAAGACCTATAAGGCAAGGCTAATAGCTAAGGGGTATCATCAAAGGTAAGGAGTTGACTATGATGAAACTTTCTCACCCGTAGCTATGCTAAAATCCATTCGAATTGTATTGGTTATTGCAGCACACTATGTTTATGAGATCTGACATATGGACGTGAAAATTGCATTCCTCAATGGCAACCTCGAGGAGGAGGTATATATGATATTGCCTGAGGATTCGTATCCAGGGATAGTCTAGATAAGGTATGCAGTTTGCTTAGGTCCATTTATGGACTAAAGCAAGCTTCCTAAAGTTGGAACATAAGATTTGATGAGGTGATCAGATCTTAAGACTTTGTTAAGAATGAAGATGAGCCTTGTATGTACAGGAAGGTAAGTGGGAGCGCTATCACCTTTCTAGTGTTGTATGTAGATGACATCATGATCATTGGGAATGATATAAGAATGCTCTCCACAGTAAAGACTTGGCTATCTAGACACTTTTCCATGAAGGACTTAGGGGAAGCATCCTGCATATTGAGGATTCAGATCTATAGAGATAGATCTAAGAAGATGTTTGGCTTGTCCAAGTCTAGGTACATAGACACCATTATCAAAAGGTTTGGCATGAAAAATTCCAAGAGAGATCTCATATCAATGAGACATGGAATATCACTTTCTAGGAATATATCCTCAAAGACTCCTAAGGAAAAGACAGATATGGATAGGATACCATATGCCTCAGCGATAGGATCTATCATATATGCTATGTTATGTACTGGGCCTGATATAGCACATGCTCTAAGTGTCACAAGCAGGTATTAGGTAGATCCAGGCTTGGAGCACTGAAAAGCAGTAAAGTGTATCCTTAAGTACTTGAGAAGGACTAAAGATCTTTTACTGGTATATGGAGGTAGTAGCCTCAGGGTTGAGGGCTACATGGACTCAAGCTTCCAGTCCAATGTCGATGATAGTAAGTCTAATTTAGGGTTTGTGTTCACCCTGAATGAAGGAGTAGTGTGCTGGAAGAGTTCTAAGCAAGACACTACTGCTGACTCGACCATAGAGGCAGAGTACATTACTATGATAGAGGCAGCAAAGGAGGGAGTCTAGATGAAGAAGTTCATTACATATCTAGGAGTCATTCAAAGCAGTAAGGAACTGATTTCCTTATATTGCGACAACAATATGGTGATTGCTTAAGCAAAGGAACCTAGGTCTCATCAGAAGTCAAAGCACGTTCTAAGAAGGTTCCACCTGATAAGAGAGATTGTTGCCTCTAGAGATATAGTAGTGGAAAGAGTTCTATCCGAAGATAACATTGTAGATCCATTGATAAAACCATTATCTCAAATTGTCTTTGAGCATCACAAGAGTCTAATAGAGATTAGACACGTAGGTGATTGGCTTTAGTTCAAGTGCAAGATTGCTAGTCATAAGTGCCCTGCAAGTCAATCACGTGAGTGATGGCACGTGTGACTTGATATGCATTATTTTTACTTATTATTATTTGATATTTTATCATTTTATCTTGCATGTTGCATATATTGTGATGTCCATAGATCTGTACAATGGGAGTTGGCTTGTGTTGAGATCACGATAATACAACCGATTCACCTTTAAACATAGATCCTAAATAATCCTAATCATAGGTTACTCGAGAAGGATATCGAGATAACCAGACAGATTGGTGTGTTGTATACCTATCCATATAATAGAGGTGACTGATCTCATAGCTGCTCATGTGGGGACACTAAGGATATAGTACAAGTGCTCATTGGAAAATGAGTTCAGTTATTGATCTGCCCACGGAATGCTAGATGGTAGATGATACCTTATTGTTAGATAGTGATTCTGTAATTCTAGTAGTATATCTAGTCCTTAGACTTGAGACACCAAGGATATCCTATATAAGTACTCTACTCTTTGATACTATACTTATAGGTTTGGAAGCTCCAGATCTAGTGCAGTCGACCATTGGGAGTGGTAGCCAACCTTACGAGAGCTATTGAGTGTTAATAGAGGATCATCCACTCTCAGTATTGTAAGAGGAATATCTTATAAGTTCTTGCTTAAACAAATCCTTGGCCAAGGTTGTTCAGATTGAAAGAGAAAGAGTTCTTCGAGAGAATCCGATTAAAGCGAGACTCGAGGAGAGACCATGTGGGCCTGACAACACCATACTCAGTATTGGGTCTATGAGACATTAGATGGATGAGGGATGATAGGTACATGATAACTGAGGACAGATAGGTCCAAAGGATTTGATTCTCTTATATCGTCTAGGTACTACAGTGTAGTGGCCTAGTACATCCGTAATCGATGAGTCGAGTGAATTATTATGGAGATAATAATTCACTGAGTCAGAAGGAATTCTGACAAGTATGACTCATGGCCAGCTCGATATTAGGCCTAAAGGATCATATAAATATGGTAGGTTTCACAACGAGTAAAGATTCGGATATGAGATATGCGCCGGAGCTCCTATCTTATTAGATATCCATTAAGCCCCTAAATTATTGGATCCTAGGATGAGATCTAATTAGAGCTAATAAGAGATTATTGGTTAGAGATCCACTAATCCAAGAGGCTTGGGTAATTGGATGGAGATCCAATACCCAACAAGGCAAGATCCATTAGGGTTAAGTTGATAGGGGACCTCTATAAATAGGAGAGAACCAAAGGCCCATAGGCTAGGGTTTTTTTGGAAGCCACCTCCTATTCTCCTCCCCCTCTCCTCCTCAGCTAGCAGCCCCAATTTGGGGTGTGTGGACAGCAAGAAGGGATAGCCACTTCTTGATCGCGTAGTTCGCGCTGTGAGAAGATTTGGGCAACGATTTGAGGAGCGTCGTGATAGGACCCTAGTAGGGTTGCGTCCTACTCAACCATGTAGCAGCTAATAAAAACCCTGTGAGAGTATAATAAACCCCACCTAGCCGTCTCTATCCTATAAAGAAGAGAGGCTAGGGTTTACATTTGGGTCTTTGGGCTTCTTAGCTGCCGCCCCCCTTGTTACTAGGTCGGCCCGCTAAGGTTGAGGGCAGATTGGGTAGTTCACTTAGGAAGCAGCCCCTAGGGCTAGGGTATGGAGCTCTATATAAGCATATAGCCTCCATCTCTTGTGAATAAGAAGAATCATCTACAATTGCAGCCACTAGGCTACTTGGAGGGTGGAACCCCTATAGCGTTCCAAGGGTTGATCCCCCTCAAAGATCAATCTTTATAGAATTCCTCTGGGGTTCTATCATCTAGTATCAGAGCAGCAATCTTGCTACTTTTGCTGCCATCCCTGCCACCCACCATCAACCAAACAATTTCCACAATTGCTCTTGACGTCGCCGTCTCCATCTTCATCTTCTGCCCTAGATCAAATCAATCTACTACCGCCGCTTCCAATTGCATCAGAGATCTAGTATTCTCCTATCACTAATACCTTTTGCTGCTGTAATTTATCATTCAAAATATCAAAAAAAAAGGGGGGGGGTCTTACTATCTATCCCTTGCTGCGAATTTCTTTCGTCGTAAAAGTTTTCATCTTTGCGAACGAAGGATTGCTACAGAAAATTTCAGCCACATATTGCTACCTTTAAACTGATCTATTGCTATCCTTTTTGAACAAAATTTCTTGAGCACCTCATAGATCATCTTGGCTTTCATCTGGGATTGATCTATCATGGAATTCATCTCTGAAACATTACTGTGTTGCTGCAAGTTTTCGTCATAAACCGCTGAAATTTTTTAATGAGAATTCTACTATCACAACTTGCACCGAATTCTTTGCTGTTATACTGCCGAAATTTTCTTCCAAGTTGTCATCTTAAACTGAGATTCTACTATCAAATCCCCTCCTCAAATTTCTGGGTTCTTGCTGGAAATTTCGTCGAGAAATCGTTGTTTCTTCGATGCCAATTCTACTCTTACGAGATAGCGCATATTGGTAGCAGCTTCTACTGAATTCTGTCAAATCTCTATTGCCATCTATCACAGATCTAAAACCCTCTTCCCTAACCTTCATCCACTACCATCACAACCCAAAACTCTATCAAATCGTAGCCCCAAATCGCACACAAAATAGCCACAAAACAAGCCTAAACCGCAGCCTACACCCACCAATCAACAAACCCTTTCGGCCACCACTTTCCTCAAACAATACATACCTTTAACTAGACAATAAAAGAGATATCTTAATATTACAGATCTAGAGGCATATACTATGGCATCTGAGGAGGCATTCAATACTAAGTTTGAAGCCTTCGAGACGCGGATGGAGGAGAAGATTCAGACCCTCTTTGCCGAACTCAGTTTGGGTCGACCACCGAGCCTAAAGAAATCACATCAAGGAGAGAGCTCTAATCGAAGAGATGACTTCCAGGAGAAGGGAGGCTCTATGTCTGATCCCTACTACCCACGCATGAGGATGGACTTCCCTAGTTGGGAAGAAAGAGACCCGATTGGTTGGATCTCACGCGCTGAGCGATATTTTTGGTATCACAAAACCATAGACGCATCTATGATGGAAATTGCGGCTATACATCTTGAAGGGGATTTCATACAGTGGTTTGATTAGTTTGAACATGCTCATAGAGTCCTCTCATGGTGATAATTGAAAGAAGGACTGCTGATCCGCTTCAGACCAACCGATTACGAGAACATCGACGGACAACTAGCGAAGATCCGACAAACCTCCACCATTTAGGAGTATCAAACCAGGTTTAAATAGTTATCTAATCAAACTCATGATTGGTCTAAAAAATAGCTATTGAGAACATTTATTGAGGGCTTGAAGCTGAAAATCCGGAGAGAAGTTAAAGCACGATAGCCGTACACGCTTATGGCAGCCATCTCTTTCGCATGACTTTAAGAAGAGCGATTGAACCACAAAACCTGGAGGACTAGGGTCTTTCCCCGACTAGTAGTACTAAAGCCCTCAACCCCCCCTACTATCAGCCGAGCTCCTGCACCAAAAAAGTTGACAAGAGAAGAGCTTCAGGAGCAATCTACAAAGGGGTTTTGTTGGCATTACGATGAGCCATGGAGCCGCGAGTATCGCTGTAAAAAGAGGAGAATTCTGGTGATCGAACTAGCGGAAGAATAGGTCATTGAATAGTCAAAAGAGAGCCTTAAATATGAGGAAGAAGATGCAGAAAAAGAGCTACAATCGACCAACTTTATGGTACACATGTTAGCGGGCTACTCAAATCCGCAAACGATGAAAGTTGGAGGCCTTCTCAAACAACAACCGATCACTATTCTCATCGACACGGGCAGCACAAATAACTTCCTAAACAGTAAGGTCACTGCTCGGATGGCACTCCATATCAAAGGTTGCAGCAAGTTTGACATAAAGGTTATCGACGGTCGAATCCTAAAATACGACCAAAGATGCCCGCAGGTGAAACTATTATTGCAAGACCAAGAAATTATCACTGGCTTCTTCCTCCTACCAATTGATGATTATGAGACTGTGCTGGGCATAGAATGGTTGACAATGCTAGGTGACATCTCTTGGAATTTTTTCAAATTAATTATGAAATTCTACTACAAGGGCAAACAGGTCACCCTATGCGGGAAGCGTAGAAGCAACGTTACCACCGTTTCAACCCAATGAATGGAGAAAGTTTTACACAAGATAAATGGTAGCTTTTTGATGCATCTCCAGCAACAACTAGAGGGGAAGAAAATAGAAATTAAAGATCAAAATCTCACCCAATTGCTTGCTGAATTTGACAATGTTTTTACCAAACCACGTGGTCTTCCTCCTACTCGACAACATGACTACCGAATTCCAATTCTTCTAGGTAAACCACCAGCGAATACTTGGCCGTACCGCTATCCTCACCTCCAGAAGGATGAGATTGAGAAGATCATAAAGGAGATGCTCGCCATTGTGCACATAGTAACAAAGTGGAGACCCTACCTAATCGAGCGATTTCAGATTAAAACCGACCATAGAAGCCTCAAGTACTTTTTGGAGCAGAAGATATCATCCCCAGAGTAGCAAAAATGGGTAATCAAACTTCTAAGATTTGATTATGAAATTATTTACAAAAAGGGGACAGAAAATATTATTGCAGATGCGCTCTCACGGCTACCTGAGCAAGCTGAATTTTTAGCTGTCTCTCTTCCTACCACCGGCTTCCTTGAGGATATTAGGGAGGAATGGAAGAAGGACCCAGAGACCAGAAACATCATTAAAAAATTGGAGGAGGATCTAGGCATAATAGCTCACTATACCTAGGATTCGAGGGATTTACGCTATAAAGGTTATATTATGCTTACACCCGACTCCCCTTGCATCAAAGTCAATTTGCACAAAATGCACCCCACACCTTTAGCAGGACACTCTAGATTTCTGAGAACCTACAAAAGAGTGAAGCAAAATTTTTATTGGAGAAGGATGAAAAAATTTATTTCTGAATACGTGGCATAATGTGATGTATGTCAACAGTAAAAGGGTGAAACAATGGCGAGGCCAGGGAAACTATAACCGCTACCCATACTAGACTCAGTGTGGATTGACATCTCCATGGATTTCATCGAAGGACTACCACCTTCCAAAGGTAAAAGCACAATCCTCGTGGTGGTTGATCGACTTACGAAATATGCTCATTTTTGAAATCCCTACACTACTGCTAGTATTACTCAGATTTTCATAGAAAATATTGTTAAATTGCATGGGATGCCAAGGTCCATTGTAAGTGATCGTGACAGGGTCTTCACTAGTAAATTTTAGACCGAGTTATTCCAATTGCAGGGCACCAAACTCAAGATGAGCACAACATATCATCCACAAACTGACAACCAAATAGAGGTGCTGAACAGGTGTTTAGAGATGTACCTTCGGTATTTCGCTAGTGATCGACCGAAAGAGTGGACGAAATGGCTCCCCTGGGCTGAATGGTGGTATAATACTATGTATCATTCATCTACAAAATGTACCTCATATGAAGCATTGTATGGTTGGTCGGCCCCTGTGATTCCAAAGTATGTAATTGGCTCAGCCAAGGTAGATCAGATCGACCAAGATCTAATTGACAGGGATGAACTCCTACAATTGCTAAAGGATAATTTCTCTACCGCTTAAGCCAGAATGAAATAGCAAACTAACACACGATGAAGCGAAGAGAATTTTCAATAGGAGATTGGGTTTATCTTCACCTACAACCATGCAAGAAGCTCTCCATCAATACACGAGCCTCCATGAAGATATCTCCATATTTTTATGGGCCCTATTAGATCATAGAGCGTATTGGAGCTGTGGAATACAGACTTAAATTACTAGAAAATACCAAAATTCACCCTGTCTTCCATGTGTCATGCTTGAAGCCCAAGTTGGGAGAACACGAGTCACCCCAGATCCAATTGCCCAACACCACTGATGATGGAAATATTCAAGCCTAACCATGAGCCATCCTCGACCGCAGAATCGTGATGCGTCATCGACGTCCCTCTACTGAAGTACTAGTACATTGGACTAATTTACCACTCGAAGATGCCACATGGGAATCATATGAGGAGCTAAAGACCCAGTTCCCTGAGTTCATGGAACTCTAATCTTGAGGACAATGCTGATTTGAAGAGGGCGGGCTTGATAGGACCCTAGCAGGGTTAGGTCCTACTCAACCATGTAGCAGCTAATAAAAACCCTATGAGAGTGTAATAAACCCCACCTAGCTGCCTCTATCCTATAAAGAAGAGAGGCTAGGGTTTACATTTGGGTCTTTGAGCTTCTTAGCCGTTGCCCCCCTTGTTACTGGGTCGGCCCGCTAAGGTTGAGGGTAAATTGGGTAGTTCACTTAGAAAGTAGCTACTAGGGCTAGGGTTTGGAGCTCTATATAAGCATATAGCCTCCATCTCTTGGGAATAAGAAGAATTATCTATAATTACAGCCACCAGGCTACCTAGAGGGTGGAACCCCTATAGTGTTCTATGGGTTGATTCCCCTCAAAGATCAATCTACATAGAATTCCTCTAGGGTTCTATCACATCGTCATAGCCCCTGCCATATGGATTATCGCTAGGGAGGAGGACATTTGAACTTCTTCATCCAGTCCTACAGATCTGTAGGAATTTAGGGATATACGATCTCCCTAGATAATTTTCTTACGTGTAGTTTTTCAGTTTCATGGGTTTTTGCTCACCAACTTTTGTACAATGATAAGAACCTCTTTTTCTATGGGAAATATGTGATTTTTGTTTCTGTTCTTCTACTACACATATAATGTCGGCGCAGATTTCCCAACAGCCCCCTATGGTAGGTTGTCCCTTATGTGGTTAGGAAACCTTAGCCACTAGGGACTCCCTTGTGGCTAGGAATCCTAGGCCATAGGGTTGCCTTGTGTGGCTAGGAAACCCTAGCCACCAAGGAGTCCTCCATAGCCAAGAAACCTTGGCTGTAGGGCAGCCTTGGGCGGTCAAGAAACCTAGCTACTTGCTTGCCCCATACGACCAGGATTGGGCAACCACTATGGCCAGGAAACCCTGGCTACCAAGAGTGCCCCTTGCAGCTAGGAATCCCTAGCTGTAGGAGCTCTACCCTACTCTGGCCGAGAGTAGCATGGCTTCAAGTAGCCTTTGGCCATCCTATAGGGCAGCAATAGTTGTTGCCCTTTCTATCACTTTTGCATCAATAATTTTGACGTCAAAAGCCCTCTCTAAAACACCTTTTAGCAAAGAAAAAGAGTGTAGTCTAGATTTGTAAACTACGATAAAAAATCACAACAATCACACAAAAATAATTCTACGCGATTGAAAACAACACATATAGTTTATAAGCTAATTTTTCACATGAACAACTTGGCTCTAATATTACTATTGGGAAATCTGGGGTGACATCACATGCATAGTGGAAAAACATAAAACAAAAATCTTAGAATTTCATAGAAAATAAGGTTCTTGTTGTCATGCAAAGATTGATTCGCAAAAACCTATAAAATCAAAAATTGCACGCATAAGAAAGATGTGTTATCTAAGGAGAACATATATCTCTAAAATCCTACAGATCTATAGGAGAGGATAAAGGAGGTCAAGTGTCCTCATCTCTATTGGTGATCCATATGGTAGAGGCTGCGAAGATGCTTCTCAATTCATTGCACAAATCTCTTCGCTACGCGCACCACACAATTAAGAAGGAGTTGGCCCTTCTTGCTGTCCATATGCCCTAACTAGGGGCTACTGGCTGAGGAGAAGAGAGGGAGAGGAGAATAAGTGTCACGACCCTCAAAATATCGACAATATTTGAAAATTTTCATCACAACTATCCTAGGATCCAAACACACATTTGAGGTCACTAAGAAAACATTCAGATCAAAATCTCACCTCTATAGTCTACCAATTCATAACCCTGTGCAATTCATAAACATACCACACGTCACTCGATAATTCATACAACCTGAACTCAACTCATCAAAATAATAACCGCAACATAAATTCACAAGTGGGGAAAGACTATGCAGTCACCAAACCAACGATTACCATAAGATCATATCATTACATGAATTTAACTTAACATTCCAAAATCCTATACATGAGAGATCCTTTATCTTACACAAAATCCACAGGTTTAGATTCATCGTCACATTTCATAAGATGTAGAGTATCTTATACAACAAATACACATATGCTAACAAAGATCTGCCCAAAATCTTCTAAACTTTCCACTGCCTCAGCCCAATCTTAACATTTAAGCAAGCGATACGCTATCTTGAAAAATTTATCAACAAACGGGGTGAGCATAAAGAGCTCAGCAAGTGACTAACGTATCCATATCAAATAGTACAATTTCCAAAGAGATACAGTTTCAAAATACAAGTCAGAATATACGATTTCGTAGACAAAATATCATTAGGAGCAGAAACACAAAAGTCCTTTCAATCTTACATATTTGGTTCCTGACAGATGGGGTATTGAGTAATTGGAGCATATCAGTAACAAAGGAAACACATCGGAGCTTACCAATGGCATATAAAATGTTCCGAAGCATATCAACGACATATGGAACATTTCGAAGCAAAATCATCAGTGAATGAAGCATTTCAGAGCATATCAAAAACAAATATCATACAGAAGCTCAAACGTCGTCCTTGACGTTGCAATCATATCATTCTTATCCAGAGCATGAACAGAAACAACACACCAAAACTCTGGATGTCATATCAAACATATAGAAGGTGTAGTGGGATCTCAGTCAGAATGTGATTCATCCATTTCTGAATGACCACCTGACAAAAGTCTCCCACGTCTGGGAGCTCCATCCACCCACGTCTAGGTGAAGTCAGAGGGGGCCGGCAGAGCATCGCAGGCTCTAAGCACATACCCTTTACCATTTCTGGCAAAGGTCCAGAATATCCCACATAGCGGGACCCCACATAGCGGGCAATAAGCGCATACCCTTTACCATTTCTGGCAAAGGTCCAGACAATCCCACACACCAGAGTACAAGAGGGCAGTTTTAACAATAAGTAGCATATATCGGAAGCACACGCGGGACAACAAAACGTGCATGTGCCTTTTCGAGACAATACGAAACAAAGAACAAATCTCTCACAAATGTATTCAGATTTGAAATGAAATGAAAACAAGAGTGTACAGGGATTCCAAGCAATAATATTAGCTCAATTCCAATAAGAAGGTTAGACGAATTCAAATATCCAAAGGAACAGAACAGAATACACGAAATCGACCAAAGCTCGATTTCGGACAGAATTCCAGTGGCACATCAAACAAATACTTCAGAATATCAATTATGCTCCAATACCCATAAGAAAGCTATGGTCGAACCATATATCAATCTATATTTTGATGGAATAAATTTCATATGAAACAGGGTTCCCAACACGGAGTTACCTTTGATTTGGTAACACATGGTCAAAAACACCATCACTGTTTTGCAGAATTTATAGGGTCGGATTCAACAGATAATAGGGTAGGCTATTGAAATTCCAAAATTTTCATACTATATGTCAAAAGAAATATTTTCAAGTCTAGTTTCAAATAAAATCAGTTTGGTACAAATCAGAATTTTCAACGGGGAGTTATAGGCATTTTAGTATCGATAGGTCAGAAATCTTGAACCCTGTTTTACAGCGTCTATAGGCTCATTCGAAACAGATGCTTGGGTAAGTATTCGGTGTCCAAAATCTACAAAATCAGTTTCAAAAGGAAGATATAAGAGTCTAATTTCAAACAAATTAGATCCTGCCCGAATTCACATTTTGTACTAAAACTTATAGCTAAAACAGTGTATAGGGGTCAGTTTACCGAAAAACTTCAGAATCCATGGTTCTATGTCCAAAGGAGAGACATATCAGTTTCTAAAATAGAAATCCTTCAATTTATTTTGAATCAACATAAGAATCAGAGACTAAAAAAAACAATAAATAGTGTAGGAGGGGGTTAGAACACTTGCCTTTGAGAATTTTGACCCGAAGTGAAAAGATTAAAGCAAGAACCCTAAAAGCCCCAATTTTTTTCTCTTCTTCTTCTTCTTCTTCTTCTTCTTCTTCTTCTTCTTCTTCTTCTTTCTTTCTTTCTTTCTTTCTTTCCCTGATCACCCATGAGCTGCCTTCTCTGCTTCCTTAAGAACGAAGGCAGAGAGGCTTAAAGCAGTGGAATTTGTCATTTTGTGCATTTTGCGATTCAGTCCTTGTTTTTATCATATTCACGATTTGGTCCTTAGGGTTTACATATAGGTCCTCAGATTCTTTTTTTTTTTTTTTGAACAGATCTCCCAAATCTTACAATTAAGTTACCTCTGTTTCATACTCTATTTCTTTTGTCAATTTAAACTAAATGCTTACATTATCACCAGAAATTTATACGAAAATTCGAAAATGAGGGGTGTTACACTCTCCCCCCCTTAAAAGAAAATTTTAGTCCTCTAAATTTATCGTACCTCTATCGATGAAAAGGCTGGGATACACCTTTTTCATTTCCTCCTCTAGCTCCCAAGTTGTCTCCTCTCCAGAATGATGTCTCCAAATTACTTGAACCAGTGGGATGACTCGATTCCTTAGGACTTTTTCTTTCCTATCAACAATCTGAATAGGCTCTTCCACATAAGATAAATCTTTATCGATCTCCACCAGCTCATACTCAATGATGTGAGAAGGGTCATATATATACTTTCTAATCATCGAGACATGGAATATATCGTGGACATGGCACAATGCTGGTGGCAAGACAATCCTGTAAGCGACAGAACCAACCCTCTCAAGAACCTCAAAAGGTCCAATAAATCTTGGGCTTAATTTCCCTTTCTTCCCAAACCTTATAATGCCTTTGGAAGGGGAGACTTTTAAGAATACAAAATCTCCGATTTCAAACTCAATATCTCGTCTTCTGTTGTCGGCATAACTCTTTTGGCGACTACGAGCGATTTTAACCTTTTCCTTATAACTTGAATTTTCTCGGTAGTTTCTTGTACCTTGTCAGGTGCTAATGACTTTGTCACCAACTTCCTCCCAACATATAGGTGTTATGCACTTTCGCCCATATAAAGCTTCATAAGGAGCCATCTAAATACTTGAATGATAACTATTATTATACGTGAACTCAACAAGTGAAATATCCTTATCCCATTCACCTTTCCAATCCATAACATAAGCTCTAAGCAAATCCTCAAGTGTTTGAATTGTTCTTTCGAGTGACCATCGATCGAAGATGATATCTTGATACTAAACTTAACTTTAGTGCTCATCGACTCCTGCAATCTTCTCCAGAATCTAGAGAGAAATCTGGAGTCTCTATCAAAGATGATCTCCTTTGGAATACCATGAAGTCTTACAATTTCATTGACATATAAATCTACAAGTTTATCAAGCGAATAAGTCATATTAATCGGTAGGAAGTGTGCAGATTTTGTTAACCTATCAATGATAACCCAAATAGCATCATGCTTCCTCGAGGTTCTGGGTAGTCCCGAAACAAAATCCATAGTAATACATTCCCATTTCCATTCAGGAATAACTAAAGGTTACAACAACCCTCCAGGTCTTTGGTGTTCTACTTTGATTTGTTGACAAGTCAAACATTTTGAAACATACATTGCAATTTCTTTCTTCATGCCTTTCCACCAATAATGACTTTGAAGATCTCTATACATCTTAGTGCTCCCAGGGTGTAGGGTGTACTTTGAAGTATGACTTTCATTTAGGATTTGATTCTTGATATCTGGTTCATTTGGTACACATACTCTCTCCCAAATCTCAATAGGCCATCCTTTGAAACTTGAAATTGTGGCTTCAATTCCTTTTCTACTTCACTCCTCAAGTAGATTAGATGTGGATCTCGTAATTGTCCTTCCTTAATTTGTTGAATAAGATCGGATTGCACTTGAATGGAGGCCATCAATATCATCGAGTCTTGCTCTTTCCTCAAAGCTTTCAAATCAAAATTTTCTTCAAATGACTTCCATTGCTTCACGACCAGACTAGCCATAAAACTTGTAGATTTCCTACTAAGTGCATCAGCTACAACATTGGCCTTGCCCGGGTGATAACGGATGGCACAATCATAATCCTTCAGAAGTTCTATCCATCTTCGCTGCCTCATGTTTAACTCTTTCTGAGTGAAAATATATTTTAAACTCTTATGATCAGTAAAGATTTCAAACTGTCGGCCATACAAATAATGTCTCCAAATCTTTAAAGCAAAAATAATTGCTGCCAATTCCAAATCATGAGTTGGATAATTCAATTCATAACCTTTAAGTTGCCTAGAAGCATACGCGATTACTCTCCCTTCCTGCATCAAAACACATCCTAGGCCCTTTCTTGAAGCATCGGTATAAACTACAAACTCACCACTACCACTTGGAATAGTGAGAATAGGGGCACTAGTCAATCTTCTTTTTAACTCTTGAAAACTTTGCTCACAATCATCACCCCATACAAATTTCATATTCTTCTTAGTGAGTTTGGTGAGAGGTTGAGCAATTCGAGAAAATCCCTCCACAAATCTCCTGTAATAACCTGCCATGCCCAAGAAGCTTCTAACTTCCGTTACATTTGTTGGTACTCCCCATTCAACTACAGCTTCTATTTTCCTTGGATCAACAGATATACCCTTCCCTGAAATCACATGGCCTAAGAAAGCAACTTCTTTCAACCAAAATTCACATTTCTTTGAACTTTGCATACAACTTCTTTTCTCTTAGTATGGACAATACATTTCTCAAGTGTTCCTCATGCTCTTGTTTACTCCTCGAATACACCAATATGTCGTCAATAAATATAATTACACGAGATATCCAAGAGCGGTTGAAATATCCTATTCATTAGTTCCATAAAAGCTGCAGGGCATTTGTCAAACCAAAAGGCATTACCAAGAATTCATAATGACCATATCGAGTTACGAAAAGCTGTTTTTGAAATATCCTCCTCCTTGATCTTCAAGCGATAGTAACGACCTCAGTCATTCTTAGAGAATACTTGTGCACCCTGCAGTTGATCAAACAAATCATCAATTCTAGGTATGGGATACTTGTTTTTGATGGTCACCGATTCAACTGTCTATAATCAATACAAAACCTCAATGTTCCATCCTTCTTCTTCACTAATAGTATAGGAGCACCCCATGGGGATACACTGGGTCATATGAAACCCTTATCTAATAATTCTTGTATTTGCTTCTTTAACTCCTCTAGCTCAAAGTGGTGCCATTCTGTAGGGAGGCTTAGATATTGGGGTTGTCTTGGGGACTAGATCAATAGCAAATTCACCCTCTCTATCTAGAGGTAAACCAGGCAAGTCATCTGGGAATACATCAGGAAATTCCTTGACCACTACAATTTCATCTAGGTGGGTTTCCTGATTTGAATGCTCCTTTACACACACCATATAACAAAAACAACCTTTCTGCATAAGACGATAAACTTGAAGTGCTGATATCAAGCAAGGAGGCAAATCATGCCTAATGCCCTCAAAGAAAAATATAGGCTGATCTCGGTATGCGAAAGTAATTATTTTTTGTAACAATCAATACTAGCGTGATGAGAAGATAACCAATCCATGCCAAGTATAATATCAAAGCCCTGGATCTCTAGGAGAATCAAATCAGCAAGGAGTTCGTGTTCTCCAATAGAGATCAAGCAAGATGGGTAAACCAAGTTTGTTGCCAATGAATCTCCAACAGCAGTTGTTACATATAACATATAATCCAGGGGTCTAGGTAGAATATCCAAGTGACAAGCAAAGTATTGTGAAACAAAAGATAAGTTGGAGCCGGGATCAAACAAAACTTTTGCATTTCTTTTAGAAACATGAAGAATACCTTCCACTATTGATTTAGAAGCTTTAGAATCTTGTTCAGTGATAGCGTACACTCTAGCATGGGCTGAGGGTCTAGGAGATAGTGGCTCTTTCTTCCTTTTCAGTGGGCAATCTCTTAATTGATGATCTAGCTTTCCACAACCAAAACATGCTCCAGTCACCCGAAAACACTGACTTGTTTCATGATTTAATCCACATTTTGCACATAACTGAGTCCTCCACAATGGTTTCCTTTTCTCAAATCCAGATGTCTTAAACCTCTTGTTACTAGCTTCATATTCATTTTCCCTCCTGCTTTTGCCAGTAAATTTGTCCCTTTTGTTCTTGCCAATGATTTCTTGAATTTCCTCTATGTCTCTACCGTATCAGCATATGTTTGAAATTTTAAAGCTGACATTCGGCTTCTTATTGTTGGCCGTAATCCCCTTTCAAACCTTCTTTCTTTTCTAGATTCATCATCAGTCATATATGTGGCAAACCTGGAGAGCTCAGTGAATTTAGATTCATACTTTGTAACCGTCATACTTCCCTGGATAAGATTCAAGAACTCCAATTCTTTTTGCTCTCTCATACAATCTGGAAAATATTTATCGTTAAACTTTTCTTGGAATAACTTCCATGTCATTGGCTCATGTTTGATTTCAGATATCCTCTTAATCATTCTCCACCAGTGTTCAGCTTCTCCTTCCAGCATAAAGGTGGCAAGAAAAACCTTTCGATCATCAGGGTAATTTAAAGCATCAAATATTTTCTCTATCTGCATCATCCATCGTTCTGCCACCATTGGATCAGATTCACCACTAAAACTGGGAGGACTAAGCTTCTTAAACTGTCCAATTCCCAACCCCGTCTGGTTTGATATCTCTGTTCCATCATTACTTCCTTGTTGGACAGGTCGTTGTTGTTGTTGCATCACTTATGCCATAGTCTCCAAAGTCCACATGATACCACTCAATTGATCAGCAGTAGATGCAACAGGAGAACCAGATGATCTCGTCATCCTTGCTTCCTAAAACATCAAAGGAATTTTCTTTGATCAATCTCTAAATGAATAGTCAATAAACCTCAAAAAATATATATTTTTTTTCATCAAGTACATAAAAAAAAATATTCTTAGTGATTCTCAAATCATGCTCTGATACCACCTCTGTCACGACCCTCAAAATATCGACAATATTTGAAAATTTTCATCACAACTATCCCAGGATCCAAACACACATTTGAGGTCACTAAGAAAACATTCAGATCAAAATCTCACCTCTATAGTCTACCAATTCATAACCCTGTGCAATTCATAAACATACCACACATCACTCGATAATTCATACAATCTGAACTCAACTCATCAAAATAATAACCGCAACATAAATTCACAAGTGGGGAAAGACTATGCAGTCACCAAACCAACGATTACCATAAGATCATATCATTACATGAATTTAACTTAACATTCCAAAATCCTATACATGAGGGATCCTTTATCTTACACAAAATCCATAGGTTTAGATTCCTCGTCACATTTCATAAGATGTAGAGTATCTTATACAACAAATACACATATGCTAACAAAGATCTGCCCAAAATCTTCTAAACTTTCCCCTTGCCTCGGCCCAATCTTAACATTTAAGCAAGCGATACGCTATCTGAAAAATTTATCAACAAGCGGGGTGAGCATAAAGAGCTCGACAAGTGACTAACGTATCCATATCAAATAGTACAATTTCCAAAGAGATACTGATTTCAAAATACAAGTCGAATATACGATTGTAGACAAAATATCATTAGGAGCAGAAACACAAAAGTCCTTTCAATCTTACATATTTGGTTCCTGACAGATGGGGTATAGAGTAATTGGAGCATATCAGTAACAAAGGAAACACATCGGAGCTTACCAATGGCATATAAAATGTTCCGAAGCATATCAACGGCATATGGAACATTTCGAAGTAAAATCATCAGTGAATGAAGCATTTCAGAGCATATCAAAAACAAATATCGTACAGAAGCTCAAACGTCATCCTTGACGTTGCAATCATATCATTCTTATCCAGAGCATGAACAGAAACAATACACCAAAACTCTGGATGTCATATCAAACATATAGAAGGTGTAGTGGGATCTCAGTCAGAATGTGATTCATCCATTTCTGAATGACCACATGACAAAATTCTCCCACGTCTGGGAGCTCCATCCACCCACGTCTAGGTGAAGTCAGAGGGGGCCGGCAGAGCATCGTAGGCTCTAAGCACATACCCTTTACCATTTCTGGCAAAGGTCCAGAATATCCCACATAGCGGGACCCCACATAGCGGGCAATAAGCGCATACCCTTTACCATTTCTGGCAAAGTTCCAGACAATCCCACACACCAGAGTACAAGAGGGCAGTTTTAACAATAAGTAGCATATATCGGAAGCACACGCGGAACAACAAAACGTGCATGTGCCTTTTCGAGACAATACGAAACAAAGAACAAATCTCTCACAAATGTATTCAGATTTGAAATGAAATGAAAACAAGAGTGTACAGGGATTCCAAGCAATAATATTAGCTCAATTCCAATAAGAAGGTTAGACGAATTCAAATATCCAAAGGAACGGAACAGAATATGCGAAATCGACCAAAGCTCGATTTCGGACAGAATTCCAGTGGCACATCAAACAAATACTTCAGAATATCAATTATGCTCCAATACCCATAAGAAAGCTATGGTCGAACCATATATCAATCTATATTCTGATGGAACAAATTTCATATGAAACAGGGTTCCCAACACGGAGTTACCTTTGATTTGGTAACACATGGTCAAAAACACAATCACTGTTTTGCAGAATTTATAGGGTCGGATTCAACAGATAATAGGGTAGGCTATTGAAATTCCAAAATTTTCATACTATATGTCAAAAGAAATATTTTCAAGTCTAGTTTCAAATAAAATCAGTTTGGTACAAATCAGAATTTTCAACGGGGAGTTATAGGCATTTTAGTATCGACAGGTCAGAAATCTTGAACCGTGTTTTACAGCGTCTATAGGCTCATTCGAAACAGATGCTTGGGTAAGTATTCGTTGTCCAAAATCTATAAAATCAGTTTCAAAAGGAATATATAAGAGTCTAATTTCAAACAAATTAGTTCCTGCCCGAATTCACATTTTGTACTAAAACTTATAGCTGAAACAGTGTATAGGGGTCAGTTTACCGAAAAACTTCAGAATCCATGGTTCTATGTCCAAAGGAGAGACATATCAGTTTCTAAAATAGAAATCCTTCAATTTATTTTGAATCAACATAAGAATCAGAGACAAAAAAAAAAATAATAAATAGTGTAGGAGGGGGTTAGAACACTTGCCTTTGAGAATTTTGACCTGAAGTGAAAAGATTAAAGCAAGAACCCTAAAAGCCCCAATTTTTTTTTCTTCTTCTTCTTCTTCTTCTTCTTCTTCTTCTTCTTTCTTTCTTTCTTTCTTTCCCTGATCACCCACGAGCTGCCTTCTCTGCTTCCTTAAGAACGAAGGCAGAGAGGCTTAAATGGTGGAATTTGTCATTTTGTGCGTTTTGATTCAGTTCCTCCTTGTTTTTATCATATTCACTATTTGGTCCTTAGGGTTTACATATAGGTCCTCAGATTCTTTTTTTTTTTTTTTTTTAACAGATCTCCCAAATCTTACAATTAAGTTACCTCTGTTTCATACTCTATTTCTTTTGTCAATTTAAACTAAATGCTTACATTATCACCAGAAATTTATACGAAAATTCGAAAATGAGGGGTGTTACAATAAGTGTAGCTAAAAATCTTTAGCCTATGGGCATTTAGTTCCCTCCTATTTATGGCGGCCACTGTCAATTTAACCCTAATGGATCCTACCTTATTGGGTACTGGATCTCTATCCAACTGCCCAAACCTTATAGAGTAGTGGGTCTCTACCCAATAATCTCTTATTAGTGTTAGAAAATCTAGGGGTGACAACATGCATAATAGAAGAACAGAAAAAAAAATCCTAGATTTTCACAAAAAAAACTTCATTGTCATGCAAAGATTGGTGCATAAAACCCACAAAACCAAAAAATTGTATATAAGAAAGATAGTTGTCTTACCTAGGGAGATCGTATATCTCTGAATTCTTGTAGATCTGTAAGAGAGGATGAAGGAGGTCCGACGTCCTCCTCTCTAGCAGTAATCCACACGGCAGAGGTTGCGAAGATGCTTCCCAAGAAGGGAAGAGGAAAATAGGAGGTGGCAACCAGGAAAGCCCTAGCCTATGGGCCTTTGGTTCCCTCCTATTTATAAAGGCCCCTACCAACTTAACCTTAATGGATCCTACCCTATTAGGTATTGAATCTCCATCCAACTACCCAAGCCTCTTAGATTAGTGGGTCTCTATCCAATAATCTCACATAAGCTCTTATTAGATCTCATCCATAGAATCTAATAATTCAAGGACTTATTGGATATCCAATAAGATTGGGGCTCCAATGGATATCTCACATACGAACCTCTACTCATTGTAGCATCTACCAAATATGTGAGACCCTCTAGGCCCATTATCGAGCTGGTAGTGAGTCATACCTGTCAGAACTCATTTTGGTTTATTGAATTATTATCTCTATAATAATTTACTCAATTCATCGACTATAAATGCACAAGGCCACTATGTCGCAATCGTCAAACGATATAGAGGAATCCAACCCTATGAATATATCTGTTCTTAGTTACCATATACCTATAGTCCCTTATCCATCTAATATCCCAGAGATTGTATATCGGGCATGGTGTTGTCAGGCTCATACAATTTTTACTCGAGCCTTGCTCTAATCGGATTCTCCCAAAGAACTCTTTCTCTCTTAATCCTAATGATCCTAGTCAAGGATTTGCCTAAGCAAGAACATATGAGATATTCCTCTCATGACATCGAGAGTGGATGATCCTCTATCGACACTCAATAGCCATTATAAGGTTGGCTGCCACTTTCGATAATTGGCTAAACTAGATCTGAAATTCTAAACATATAAGTTCAGTATCAAAGAGTGGAGTACTCATACAGGACATCCTTGGTGTCTCAAGTCTCAGGACCAAGTACACTACTAGGATAACAGAATTGCTATTTAACAAAGAGGTATCATCAACCATTTAGCATTATGTGAGCGGATCAATCATTGAACTCATTCTCAAATGAGCACATGCACTGTATCCTTAGTGTCCCCACATGAGCAGCTATGAGACCAATGGCCTATATCATATGGATTGGTATATAGCACACCAATCTATCCGATTATCCTGATATCGCTCTCGAGTAACCTATAACCGGGATTATTTAGGGTTTGTGTTTAAAGGCAAATCGGTCTCATTATCGTAATCTCATCATGATCTGATTCCCATTGCATAGATCCATGTACATCATAATATATGCAACATGCAAGATAAAGTGATAAAATACTAATAAATAATAAGCAAAAAGAATGCATATGATGTCACACATGCCATTACTCACATGATTGGCTTGTAGGACATCTATGACTATTAATTAGCTCTTATTGGATCTCATCCATATAATCTAATAATTCAGGAACTTATTGGATATCCAATAAGATAGTGATTCCAACGGATATCTCATATTTGTACCTTTACACATCACAACACCTACCAAATGTGTGTGTGACTCTCTAGGCCCAGTATCGAGCTGGCTATGAGTCATACCTATCAGAACTCCTTCTAGCTCAATGAACTATTATCTTCATAATAATTCACTCAACTCATCGACTATGAACATACTAGAACACTATGCCGTAGTCCCTAGATGATACAGGAAATCCAATCTATTGGACCTATCTGCCCTCAGTTATTGTGTATTTATAATTCCTCATTCATCAAATATATCAAAGACCATATTCTAGACATAGTGCTATCAGGCCCATAGAGAATCTACTCGAGTCTCACTCTAATAGGATTCTCCCAGAGAACTCTTTCTCTCTCAGTTTGAATAACTCTGACCACCGAGAGCGGATGATCCTCTATCGACACTCAATTACCCTTGTAAGGTTGGTTGCTACTCTTGATAACTGACTATACTAGATGTGGAACTTCCAAACCTATAAGTCTGATATCAAAGAGTACAGTACTTATACAAGACATCCTTGGTGTCTCAAGGCTAAGGACCAGGTACACTACTGGGACAACAGAATTTCTATCTAATAATGAGGTATCATAAACCATCCAACATTCCATGAGTGGATCAATCAGTGAACTCATTCTCTAATGAGCACCTACACTATATCCTTAGTGCCCCCACACGAGCAACTATAAGACTAACCGCCTCCATCATATGGATGGTATGTAGCACATTAGTCTGTCCGGTTATCTCGATGTCTCTCTCGAGTTACCTATGACCGGGATTATTTTGTTGAATCTCAGATTTTGTTGATAAAACTAATTAATAAAGTTATGATCTAATTTGTATTTTGAGTTACGTAGGATTAGCTTCGATCAAGGAGAGATAAATTAAAATAGGAAAAATCAAATGTTGCATTGGAGCAAAAAAGTTAGAAGATTAGTCATCATGTTGGCAGAAGGCTTCGTGCGATGAGTTCAGGTATCGGGCCATAAGGAGCGGACATTATACTAAGGTAATCAGAGTTGCAAAGGTCAACATGCTAATTGAGTAATACAACACAAAATATGATGATGCGCTGAAGGTTCAGACGAAGCGTCGAATGAACCAATGACATGTCAAACAATATATGATTAATGCTTATAATAATTTGGTTAGATCAAAGTAGTTTAGAGGTCTAATTGAGTTTGTTTTGAATATAATTAAGCCAACTCAATTAAGAGCCAAAAGAGCTAGAATAGGAGCTGTTTTGCGCTAAGAGGAAGGTCCAAACAGTGACTTGGAGCTACGTCAGGCAATGGCATCACTAGGGCTGACGGTGGAATTGCTTGAGCTCAGTCTCTGAGACATAGTCTTCAAGACTGTGTTAGGTGATGGTACCACCAGACTGGGCAATGGTACTACCCAGTGTCAGGCGGTGGTACCATTAGACTAGGCAGTGGTACTACCTAGTGTTAGGATGTTCTAGTAGTGGTACCACCCAAAACTGGTTGTGGTATTGCTAGTACACCGAAGACCCAAGATGAGACTAGTTTTAGCTCTAAGTTTGAATCCATTTGGGGCCTATAAACACCCCTCTCATCCTTGCTCAGATATACAAGAATCGAGAATAAAACAAGGGAAAACTCTATTATAATCTTATGAGAATTCCCCTCTTCTAGTCTAAGAGTTGAATTTAGTTAAGAGTCAGGTGATTAGGGTTGTAAAGGTTGTCTCCTAAACCTGTGAAAAGGAGAAAAGGTATGTAAGAGGATAGTTGGTTTTCGTCCATTGAAGGAAGACTGGTAGTAGAAGTCGGTGGCCTTGACGGAAGAGAAATCGGAAGTGGAAGTAGGTCACGATGACCGAACCACTATAAACTCTAATGTTCACTTTTCTTTGCTATTTAATTTTGCTACTTACTTAGCTACTCATTTCCTTTTATACTTACTCTAAGTAAAGCACATTTTAATATATGACTTTCATTGAAATGAAATCTTTGAATCGAATGATATTTTCTAAATCGACGATTTTATATATATACTAATTCACCCAACCCCACCCCCCCCCCCTAGTGCCAATTTCGGTCTTAACAGTTGGTATCAGAGTCACATTTTTTTCATTTGGTTTAGCACCTAAAGAGAAATGATTTTCAGCTTTCAAGAGGGTCTTTCTATCACTCGTCCTCCTATATTCAATGGGATGGACTACACATATTGAAAAACTCGAATGAGAGTTTTCTTACTTTCTTTGGATTTGAATTTATGGAATATTATCAAAAATAGTTTTTAAAAGTCTTCCAAACTAATGAATGAATGAAATGATTTAGAAAAGAAGACTTTTTCTTTGAATGCTAAAGTGATGAATGCTTTATTTTGCGCTCTTCATAAAAATAAGTTTAATTGGATTTTGATTTGTGAAATTACAAACTCTTGAAATCAAATATGAAGACACAGGTAGAGTAAAAGATTCTAAAATAAATTTTTTGATACATAATTTTAAATTGTTTCATATAAAACCAAGTGAAACTATTGGAGACATGTACACCCGGTTTACAGATATTGTTGATGGTTTCAAAACACTTGATAAATATTTTTTTAATCTTAAACTTGTAAACAAAATACTAAGATCCCTTCCAAAAAGTTGGGATCCGAAAGTAACGACTATACAAGAGTCAATGGACTTGAACTATTTACCTCTTGAAGAACTTATCAGGTCATTAATGACTTATGAGATAACATGTATGACACAAGATGAACATGAGAATCACTTTCCAAAGAATATGAAGGATTTGACACTTGAAACAAAAGAAGACCACTTGAGTGATAACTCAAATGATGATGATAATGACCTTGAACTTCTCACTATAAAATTTAAAAAATTTATAAAATAAGAAACTAAGAACAAAAATAAACTTAAAAAGAAGAAACTGTCAAAGAAGAAGAAAACACTCAAGGATGAATCAAGTGCATCCGAAGACGAAGTGGTGAACTACGCTTTGACAGCTTTCGACAACAAAGTAAGTGACTCAACCAAAACCCCTTTACTTTATTATGAAATTACTTGATTTATTTCATGAGTTATTTTTAGATTAGTAAGAAATATAAAATAAAAAAAATTCATGCTTCTCTTTCTAGTGATTTTGAAAAATTAAAATTTTGATCATGAAAATTATATGTTTTATGATAAAGGAACAAAATGTTAGATTTAAATCTACTGCTTGTACACCAAATATAATTCCATGTATGTTTATCATGATGATTTTCGTATGGCTTTTCGGTTTCAAACATGAATGGTTTTGACATTAAAAAAAAAAAACTCGAGCATACTTATATGAAATCAATCGCATGAATTCAATCACTAAAAGAGGAATGCATTTTTTTCTTTGAAAATTTCTCTATCTCTATCTTTTCGATTTTTTAACAAGTGATTCTTAGTGATGAATCTATATTTTTATTTATGATTCTCTTGAAATTGATTTTGATGATTTGATGATTTAAATTTTAATGAATTTATTCTAAATCTTTCACTTGATACTTGAAATTTTTTTATAAATAATGATCTTGATAACTTGAAATTCCTTATGCATGAATCAAGTTCTCCTATGATTCTATTCGCTATTTACTAAAGAGAAAAATTATCCAAATAAATCATGATTTTGTTAGGATTAGTTCGGCACTAAGAGGGGGGATGAATTAGTGCAGCGATAAGGTTATGTCAATTTATGCGATTTCGAAAAACTTCGTATGATAAAAACATGTTTCGATTGAAAGCTTTCGATCGACAATTAAATCCGTATCAGAAAGATGTTTAACTTGAAAGTGATTGTAAGTGATGAGGTAGTGAAGCAAGTAAAGTAAAAAGGTTTGCAGCAAGATAAATAGCAAGAGGTAAATGTAAACTAGATGTTATAGTGGTTCGATCATCCAACCTACGTCCACTCCCAATTCCTCCTTCATCGAGGCTACTGACTTTTACTATCAGTCTTCTTTCAACCAGGTGAAGACTAATCACTCTTACAGCTCACTTCTCCTTTTCACGGGTTTAAGAGAAAACCCTTCCACCCCCACACACACTCCTCTCTCAAACTTGATCAATACTTCAACTAGAGGGGCGGGATTTTTACAAGATTACACCAGAGTTTTTCCTATTTTCTTTCTCAGTTTGTGTGTGTTAACCATGGATGAGAGGGTTATTTATAAGCTTCAAGATGATTCAAATTTGGAACCAAAATTTGAATCACCCCAAGATTTCAAGGTGCTAGTGATACCACTGCTAGTGCTGGGTAGTACCACTTCCCAAGGTTTCTGCCACTAGGCGGTGCCATTGTCCAGTCTAGCAATACCACCACTTGACACATTGGGCTGTCAGTGTACTAGGGAGTTCCACCGCCCTAGTCTAACAGTACCACTGCCTAGACACATAGACACTAGGCGATACCACCGCCCAGTACCACCCAGACTCAGCCTTGGAAGCTGAGCCTTCAGGCGATTCCACCGTTGACCCTGATGGTGCCACCACTTGATGTGGCACCAGGGCACTATTTGGGCCTTTCATCTGGCCCACACAGCCCTGATTTGATCCCAGTTGGCCCCTAATTGAGTTGATCTAATTCTAATCCAATTAGACCTAATCCTACTTCGATCTAGACAATTATTACAAAGCGAATCAAATTTGTTGCTCGGCATGTCATTGGTCCATTGGCGCTTCGTCCGATTCTTCGACGCTATGTCCTCTCTTTTGGCCTATTGCCCAATTGATAGTTGTTCTTTGTAACTTTGATCTTTTTGGTGCAACTCCACTTTTCTTGGCCCGATGCCCAAATTTCTTACCCAAAGCCTTCTGTTGATACATTGATTGATCCTTCGCTCTAGTCTAATCTTCTGACATGTTTTCCTCTAGTGCAACATCGATTATTCCTGCTTCAATTATCTAATCTTGATCGAAAGTAGTCCTACATCACTCAAAACATAGTTAGGTCATTAATCACTATCAGTTGGTTTCATCATCAAAATCTGAGATTCAACAGATTTATCTTTCGATTTCTCATAATTATAACTTGAAATTTCTTATGAATCAGGACCGTTTGTTCTTTTCGCTAGTTGATTTATCTAAATGAATCATAATTCTTCTCTCAAATTTCTTAATACAATTGACTTGAGTTTTCTATTTAATCAAGATTGTTTCCTTCTTCTTACCATTTATAAAAGAAGAGATTTATCAACATGATTCATCGTCCTTTGGTATTCATGACTTGATCATCCACGATATTTGATATTATATTTTCCATGACATTATTTTCATTATATTCATTCCCTTTGTATTTATGGTTGTGATTAGAACATAGATGTAAAAAAAAAATTGTATTGTTGCATTCTTTCCTTCTTTTTGATGATAAAAGAGGGAGAGAAAAAGTGCTAGCTTAAATGTTAAACTAGGCATGAGAAAAAGTACTAGTTTGAATTTTAAATTAGATTTCATTACTTAATTTTGATGATTGAAACATTGATGTAAAATTTTATATCTCATTTGTCATGATTTAAAAATTGATGTAAAGGGAAAAGAAGTACAACTTTATATTATTCTTTTCTTTTTGACAATGACAAACGGGGAAAAGTAATGCTAACTTGCATACTTCAAAGAGAAACTTGCTAGCATGCACATTGTAAAGGAAGCAAAATTTTTAATTTGCATATCACAAAGGGAAGCAATGAATTTTCTAGGTTGCACATTTTAAGGAGAAAGAATTGCTATCTTACACACTTCAAGAAGAAGCAAAAATTTGCCAAACTTGCAATATCTCGAAAACTTGCTAATTGTACTTCTCCTTTTTATTGATGACAAAAGGGGAGAAGTAATTATGATTTGGTAATTATGCATGATGATGATTTGTAATTTAAAATTTTATGCATCATGTACCTTGATAATTTGATATTATAATGATTATGCATGAAATACTCATGATTTTCTAAGTTCAAAGTTTCTATTTCATTTCAATCAATATGACATATTGATAGGGGGAGTTAAGGTTAACTCCATCATCAATTGGTCATCATAAAAAAGGAAAAGATTATTGAATCTTGGATTTTGATGATGAACCCAATTGATAAAGTTATGATCTAATCTACATTTTGAGTGATACAGGACTAGTTTCGATTAAGGAGAGACAAATTGAAATAGGAAGAATCAAATGTTGGGTCGGAGCAAAATATGTCAGAAGATTGGTCGTCATGCTGGCAGAAGGCTTCGTGCCATGAGTTCGGGCATCGGGCCAAAATGAGTAGATATTACACCAAGAAGATTGGAGTTATGAAGATTAACATGCCAATTGGGCAATATGCCGCAAGAGAGGATGATATGTCGAAGGTTCGAACGAAGCGCCGGCTGAACCAATGACATGTCAGACAACATGTGATTAATGATTGTAATAATTTGTCTAGATCAAAATATTTTAGAGGTCTAATTGAGTTAATTTTAATTGTAATTAGGCCAACTCAATTAGGGGACAAAAGGACTAGAATAGAAGTTGTTTTAGGCCAAGAGGAAGGCCTAGAGCCATGTTAAGTAGTTAGCTCAGTCTCCGAGATATAGTCTTCAAGACTATGTCAGGTGGTGGTACTACCAAACTGGGCGGTGGTGCCGCCTAGTGTTAGGCAGTGGTATCGTCAGACTAGGCAATTGTATTGCCGAGTGTCAGGATGTACTAGTGGTGGTATCGCCAATACCCCAAAGACCTGGAATGTAACTAGTTTTAGCTCCAAGTTTGAATCCATTTAGGGCTTATAAATATCTCTCTCATCCCTACTCAGATTACAAGAACTGAGAATAAAAATAAGAGAAAACTCTATTATAATCTTGTGAGAATTCCCCTCCTCTAGTTTAAGAGTTGAATTCAGTTAAGAGAGGGGTGAGTGGGGTTGTAAAGGTTGTCTCCTAAACCTATGAAAAGGAGAAAAGTTCTGTAAGAGGATAGTTGGTCTTCGCCCATTGAAGGAAGACTATTAGTAGAAGTTGGTGGCCTCGAAGGAAGAGGAATCAGGAATGGATGTAGGTCACAACGGTCGAACAACTATAAACTCCGATATGCTCTTTTCTTTACTGTTTAATTTTGCTGCTTACTTAGCTGCTCACTTCATTTTATACTTACTCTAAGTAAAGCACATTTCGATATCATTTCCAATATAGCTTTCATTAAAATGAAATCTTTGAATCGAATGATACTTTTAAACTGATGATTTTACGTACACACTAATTCACCCCCCCCTTTTAGTGCTGATTTTGGTCCTAACATATTTAGGGTTTGTGTTTAAAGGTGAATCAATCTCATTATTATGATATCATCACCATCCGATTCCTATTGCACAAATCCATAGACATCATAATATATGCAACACGCAAGATAAAGTGATAAAATACTAATAAATAATAAGCAAAAAGAATACATATGATATCACACATGCCATAACTCACATGATTGGCTTATAGGGCACCTATGACTAGTAATCTCCCACTTGACCTAAAGCCAATCACCTATGTGTCTTATCTCTATCAGACCCCTGTGATGCTAAAAGACAATATTAAAGAATGGCTTCGTTAGTGGATCTTCGATGTTATCTTCAGATGGAACTCTTTGCACTATTACATCTCATCGGGTCATGATCTTTCTAATAAGCTGGAACCTCCTCAGAACACTTCTGATAAGATCTGGGTTTCTTCATTTGAGTAATCTCTCCATAGTTGTCACAATAAAAAGGAATCGACTCCTTACTCTTGAATCTTAGATTTTGATGATGAAACCAATTAATAGTGTTTATGATCTAATCTATGTTTTGAGTAACGTAGGACTAGCTTCGATCAGGAAGAGATAATTAAAGTAGGAGGAATCGGACGTTGGGCTAGAGTAGAACATGTTAGATGATTGGACATTGAGCCGAAGGATCAGTCGATGTATCGGCAGAAGGCTTCATGCCATGGGTTCAGGCATCGGGCCAAGAAGAGCAAAAATTGTGCTAAAGAAATCGGAGTTGCTGAGGTCAACTAGCCGATTAGGTAATAGGCTGTAAGAGAGGATGATACGTCGAAGAGTCGGATGAAGCACCGATAGACCAATGACATGGCGGACAATAATTGATTCAAAGCTTTATAATAATTATCTAGATCGAAGTAGTTTTAGGTGTAATTGGGTTGGAATTGGGCCATCACTTGAGATATCCCCTCCTCTTATTTTAGTTTAGATTTCAATTTAAGAGAGGAGCGAGTGCTTGTAAAAGGTTATTTCCTAAACCTGTAAAAAGGAGAAGAGTCGTGTAAGGATAGTTGGTCTTCGCCTATTGAAGGAAGACCATTAATGGATGCCGATGGCCCTGACGAAGGAGGAATCGGGAGTAGACGTAGGTTAGATGACCAAACCACTATAAAATCAGTTCGCTACCTTTGCTTACTATTTACTCTTACTGCAAACCACTTTACTTGCTCACTGCCCTAATTACAATCTTTACAAACATTTTTTAAGTTAAACATCATTTCTGAAATGTGTTTTGATCGAACAAATCTTTGAATTTAACGAAGTTTTTTAAATCGACATAATTTTTATCCTTGCACTAATTCACTCCCCCTCTTAGTGTCGACTCGGTCCTAATAGTTGGTATTAGAGCTATATTATTTCTCATTTGGTTTAACACCCAAGAGAAATGACTCTTTTCGACTTTCGAAAGGGTCACTCTATCATTCGTCCTCCCATGTTCAATGGGATAAATTATATATATTGGAAAAATCGAATGAGAGTTTTCTTGCTTTCTTTGTATTTAAATTTATGGAATATCATTGAAAATGGCTTTCAAAAGTCTTCCAAACCAAGGAATAATTGAAATAATTTGGAGGAGAAGACTTTTTCACTAAATGCCAAAGCGATGAATGCTTTGTTTTGTGCTCTTGATAAGAACGAATTTAATTGAGTTTCTATTTGTGAAACTGCGTATGACATTTGGCATATACTTACAATCACGCATGAAGGCACTAGCAAACTTAAATATTTAAAAATTAATCTTTTGATACATGATTTTGAATTATTTTGAATGGAACCAAGCGAAATTATTGGTGACATATATACCCATTTTACGAATGTCATCAAAAGTCTAAAAAGTCTTAGTAAAGGTTTTTTTAATTTTGATCTTATTAATAAAAGACTAAGATCCCTTCCAAAAAGTTGGGATCCGAAAGTTACTACAATATAAGAGATAAAGAACCTAATTGACTTTCCGCTTGAACAACTTATCGGGTCCTTGATGACCTATGAAATGATTCATTTAGTACATGACGAACATGAGAACCACCTTCCAAATAATAAGAATGATTTGATACTTCGAGTAAAAGAATACCAGTTGAGTGATAACTCAAGTGATGATGATGACCTTGAACTCCTAACAATAAAATTTAAAAAGTTCGTAAAATAAGAATTAAAGAATAAAAATAAACTTAATCCAGACACAATCACTTGCTATGAACTCAAGAAGTTGGGGCACTCCAAAGACAAGTATACAAAAGTGAAGAAGAAGAAAGCGCTCAAAGAAGAATCAAGTGCATCTAAAGGCGAGGTGACGAACTGTGCTTTGACAGCTTTCGACAATAAGGCAAGTGACTCAATCAAATCCTTTTTACCTTACTATAAAATCACTTAGTGCTTTTCATGATTTTATTAGTTTAAAAAAAATTATAATTATATGTTTTATGATAATGCTTGCACACTAAATAAGATTAATTCTATATATGTTTTAAGAAGTAATTATGTGTATCTTAATATTTTTGTATGGCTTTTCATTTTAAACATGATGCATGATTTTTATACAAAAAACTTGAGCATACTTATATGAAATCAATCACATAGATTGAAACATATAAAAAGAAAAATGTATTATCATGATAAATCGAATCTTTTGTTTAAAGATACCTTATGTTTAATGTGTTATATTTTTGGTCTTGATGGTTTTTATGATGAAATTTATTTTTTGGTCCTAAGCATTGATGCATGGTTTTATTTGGCATAAAAAGATAAAAGGTATGAATGTATGAAATAAAACACTAAAAGAGGAATGTATTCTTTTTCTAAAAAAGTTTGCTATCTTTAAAGCTTATCAATTTTTCAATAAGAGATTAATGAATCCATATATATTAACTTTGTGAATTATCAAGTGTTTCTGTTGATTTGATGATGAGTTTTATCTTAATCTTACACTTGAAATTTGAAATCTTTGTTTATGAATCATGATGAGTTGAGATATATAAGAAATGAAACAAATTCTCAAATGTTTCAATTTGCGTGAAAGAAGTTTTATTGATATAATGATCTTGATTTCTCAAAATTGTGACTTAAATTTTTTTATAAATCAAGATTGTTCACCATGATTCTTCTATTTTATTCACTTAGAATGTCTATTCAAATCTTTCTCTTGATTTCTCGAAATTCATGACTTAAGGTTTCTTTTGAAGATTACCTACTATTTGATCTCCTAAGATTTCATTTTGGTATTTACAAATGAAGTGATTTATCAATCATGATCTTTTGGTATTCGCAACATAATCTTTCATGATTTTTGATATTATATCTTTCATGTCATGACTCTCTTATGACTCCCTTGTATTGATGGTTGTATACCTCATGTGATGTTTGAAACATTGATTTTTTCTTTTATAAATAGTATATCTCATCACCAAATTGGTTTCTTGATATCTTTTATGATACGATTAAATTATTGAGGTAAAAAAGAAAAAAATTATATTATTGTATTCTTTCCTTTTTTATGATAAAAGGGGGAGAGAAATAATGCTAGCTTGAATGCTAAATTGGTATTCATAACTTGATTTTGATGATTGAAATATTGATGTAAACTTTTCAAGAGTTGAAAATTGATGTAAAGGAAAAACATTTATAACTTTGTATTATTCCCATTTTTTTTATAATGACTAAAGGGGAGAAAAATTGCTAGCTTACACTTTACAAAAGGAAGCATAAATTGCTAGCTTGTGTATCACAAAAGAAAGCAAAATTATTAGTTTGCATATTATAAGGAAGCAAAAATTGCTAGCTCGATCATTGCAAATGAAGCAAAATTTGCTAAGCTTGTATTTCTTAAAATAGAAGAAAGGACTTGCCATCTTGAATATCACCAAGAAGTGCTATCTTAACTATCTTAAGAAGCAAAAGTGCAAACTTTCACATCTCAAGAAGCAAAATTGCACATATTTAAAACTTGTTATGCTTGGATGTTGTAAAGTGATAAATTGCTAACTTGTATGTTGTAAAACTTGTATATCTTAAAAACTTGCTAAATACACTTTTCCTTTTTGTTGATGACAAAGGGGGAGAAGTATGATGATGATCATGCATGAACTTCAATACAATTAGAGTTATGAAGGTCAACTAGCCGATTGGGCAATAGGCTACAAGAGAGGATAATACGTTGAAGAATCAAACGATGCATCAAAGAATCAGATGATGCGCCAATGGACCAATGACATGCTGGACAATAATTGATTCAAAGCTTTATAATAATTATCTAGATCGAAGTAGTTTTAGGTGTAATTGGGTTGGAATTAGGTCAACTCAATTAGAGGCTAATTGGGCCTAAGTTTGGGCTGTCTTAGGCCAAGTGAAAAGCCCACATAGTGACTGTTAGGACATTAGCTAGGAGAGTCCTAATCTATTGGGACTATAGTTAGCAGAGTCATAATCTGTTGGGACTCTAGCTAGGAGAGTCCTAATTTAGTTTCATTGATAAGGGCATTCATGTAAATCCTATCTAGCCGACCCCTATTAAAGAGGTGAAGAGGCTGGCTAGGTTAGGATTAGGTTGCTTCTTAGAGAAGGAGTCCTATTAGAAGTAAGAATCTTATTAGAGAAAGAGTCCTATTAGATTAGGAGTCCTACTAGAGAAGGAGCCCTAATTAGAAGTAGGAGTTGGTTAGAAGTAGGAGTCTTGAGTAAGATTCCTATTAGGAGTTGAGGTTTAGAAGCCCTATAAATAGTCATGTATTCACCCTCTTTTCATCATGAATAGATCATCTTTTTAGCAGCCTTTGAGCAGCAACTTGGAGGAAGGAACCCCTATAAAGTTCCAAGGAGGCCGATCCCCTAAAGAGATCAACCCCAAGCTTAGAATCTATAAGGGTTCTAACACTTGATATTAGAGCAACATTCTTAGTATCTCACTGCCCTTCCATAGCCATCCACCAGTTCTCCACAACCGCCCAAAGCAATTCCCACAATTGCTTAGATGATCATCACCGAATTCCATTGTCATCTCCACCACCACATATCATCCTTTGATTTTCCCATGAATTGCAACAGGTTCTAGTTTTCTATCTTACTGCAGCTGCAATTTAGTTATCTTTATACAAAAAATCTAAAAAATTTATGCCTATATTGCTGCATAAACTTTTTATCGTAAAGTTTTCATCTCTACAACGAAAGGTGCATTGCAGAATTCCAACCGCATAGTACTCTATTTGTTTGATCTTGCAATTGTATTTTTTCTATCCAAATCTTTATGAAATTTTTATGATAGCTTTGACACTTCTTAACAGTAGTTTTCCCTTTGTTTTGTCAAAAAATTCTCAATATAAACCACTTATCTTTCATGTCCAACATGCTGCACTTTAGACGTAAAAATCTACTGCAGTACCTTTCCGTGATCCTCAATTTTGCTGAACCTCTTGCTATCGTTTCTTTCTACAAAATTTTTAACAGTATTATCTCTCCCTTACTAGTAGATTTCTTTTGAGTTTTACTTGAATTTCTATTGAAAATATCTGGAAAAAATTACATATTTACTGTTGGAATTTTTTTGGTGAAAATTCTGGTGCTGCACCTTTGTCCTTTTTTCTTCTCCGTAACCTATCAAACCCTAGCCACCTTGCTGCCGCCAACTAAGATGTCTTTAGAGCACGTCTCTAGCCTTAAGACATAGCCATCATAACCTATTTTTTCATAATCCTAATAGCATAAAAAATCACAGCCCAAAACAGTAAACCGTTACAGCCGAACCCTTCTATCACTAATCTATTGTCCGAACCTTCCACCACCCCATGCCATTAACCCATCAACAGAAAAAAGACAAGGCCATCTCTGATCTCTAAGCATATGCTATGGCTTCTCAAGATCCAATTGATGCCATATTTGAAGCATGGGAATCTCAAATTGAATTGCGGCTTGAATCGTGCTTGGAGGACAAATTACGTGCCTTATTTGCAGAATTCAGAATTGGACAACCACCGAGTCCAACCAAATCTTAGTGAGGAGAGTGTTCAGAGAGGCCTCCAGAGAAGGAGGGACAACCGTCAGACATGCTTCAACCACACATGAGGGTGGACTTCCCGTGATGGGAAGAAGGAGACCTGGCGGGGTGGATTTCGCACGCTGAACTTACTTTCACTACTACCGAATGTCGAATGATACTATGGTGGAAATTACTATCATCCACCTTGAAGGAGATGTTATTCAATGGTACAATTGGCTGGAATATAATCATGGGACTCCGACATGGAATCAATTTAAGAATGCACTGCTGAACCATTTCGGACCTATGGAGTATGAAAATATCGATGATCAACTCGTAAAGATTCAACAAACCTCTACAATTCAAGAGTACCAAACCAGGTTTGAGAAGCTATCCTACCTTGCTCGTGATTGGACTGACCATCAACTATTAGGAATATTCATCGAAGGATTCAAGCCAAAGATAAAAGGGGATGTTAAGGCTCGAAGGATGAGAACCTCTACTAGGCCTGCAGCATATAAACCTCCTTCTACTCCCAGCCATCCTTCGCTACCAAAAAATTGATAAGAGAAGAACTACGTGGCCAATTAATAAAGGGTCTTGGCATTGCGATAAGCCATGGAACTGTGATCATAGCTGCAAAAGGGGCTACCTCCTAATGATTGAACCTCTTGAAGACATGGATGAGAAGGAGGTCCAGGAACATGAGGAAGAGGTCATGGATGAATAACAGCAATCGATTGATATTACGATGCATGCCCTTACCGATTACGCGAACCCGCAAACAATAAAAGTGGGAGGACTTCTAAAGCAACAACCGATCACCATTCTTATTGACACTGGGAGCACTAATAATTTTATGAATAGCAAGGTTGCTGTCCGGATGGCCTTACCTATCAAGAATTGTAGCAGGTTTGATTTAAGGTCATCGATAGACAAATTTTGAAGTGTGATCATAGTTGCTCGCGAGTGAAACTATCGCTACAGGACCAAGAGATAATTGTAAATTTCTACCTCCTCCCTCTTGATGATTATAAGGCTGTACTCAGCATTGAATGACTGACAACATTAGGTGATATTTCTTACATTTTTTAAAATTAATTATGAAATTTTATAGTAAGGGGAAATAGGTGATACTGCGTAAGAAACGTGGGAGCGACGTAATGACAATTTGCACATAATGAATGGAGAAAATTTTGCACAAAGCATGCAGTGGCTTTTTGGTACAACTTGAGCAGCAATCTAAGGGAGAGCCAATAGAATTTGATGATCCAAACCTACTTCCCTTGCTTGCTGAATTTTTAGATATATTTGACGAACCACGCAGCCTACCTCCTACCCGTCGGCATGATCATCGTATATCGATTCTTCCGGACAAACCTCCAACAAATACTCGGCCATATCGGTATCCACATCTCCAAAAGGATGAAATAGAAAGGATTGTAAAAGAGATGCTCACAACATGAGTTATTAGGCCAAGTTACAGCCCCTACTCTTCACCAGTGCTCCTCGTACGAAAGAAGGATGGAACATAGTGAATGTGCATTGATTACCGAACTCTCAATGACAGGACCGTCGAGGACAAGTACCCTATTCCAATAGTAGATGAATTGCTTGATGAATTAAAGGGAGCACGAGTCTTCATAAAGCTGGACCTTCGATCCGGGTATCATCAAATATGAGTGTGCGAAGAAATATCGAAAACCATGTTAAGACCCTTTAGGGTTTTAACATAGAAAGAGGAAGAAGCAAAAGAAAAGGGTTTATCTCTTCGAGGGGATCGATCTCTTTGATCACTTTGAGGGGATCTACCTTTTAGGTTTAGCTAAAAGACTAAATAATTTCTCATTACCTGAAAGAAACAGTTACATCCCTAAGCAACTCTTGACCCTGCATAGTGAGCTTTATCTTTAAGCACTTGCTATCATAGGTTAGAATCCATCCATCCGCAACCTTTACTTCAAATTTATCATAGCCTTCGATGTGGTAGGATAATCGAGTAGTAATCTTTCTGTCCATAAAGTTGTTGGTGCTACTCGTGTCAATTAAGACAATGATTGGCTGATGTTTCAAAGTTTCTTCAACTTGCATTATTTATGGGTTAGAGTAGCCGGCTAATGCATGCACTGTGTATGTGATAGGGTCAATATCTTCATCAATTTCTATACTTCTCTGGTCAGAATCTAACTCTTCTGCTTCTAATTCCTCCTCAATTGGCTCAATCACTAGGAGTTTTCCTTGTCCGCAATGGTGCTCCTTACTCTATCTTTCATCACAATGCGAACACAACCCTTTTGCTGATCTTTCCTTAAGCTCTTCTCAAGTGTTAAGGTTATGGTTGGGAATAGATAGGCCTAGTGGTGTTAGGATCGGACAATCACTAAGAAGGGGGGGGGTGAGTGAAGTGCAATGGATTAAAACGTAAGTTTGAAACCGATTTCGGTAAAATGGTTAGTTCGTATGAAAACTTCGATCTGACAAAAGATGACTTGGTTGAAGTTGCTTGAGTAAAGGTAAAGAAAAACTGAATAGTTTACAGCCAAGTAAGAAGATGAAACAAAAATTTAAACACTCACATTCAAGAATGCCACGATGTATAGTGGTTCGGTCAAAGTGACCTACATCCACTTCCGAAGCCTTCTCCGATGAGGCTCCCAATTTCCACTAGCAAATCATTTTGAAGGGGAAGGACCAAACACCCCTCTTACAACCCTTTTACAAGAAGTTCACACTCTTATAAATTTTCTAAAGAGAAAGAAGGAGGTGAACACAAGCTATTGAAAATAAGACTTTTTCAAGACTTTAGCTCAATTTCTAACTCTCAAAAGGGTGCACTTTCAATTGAGGAAGGGGGGGTATTTATAGATCCAAAATGGATTCAAATTTGGGCTCCAAATTTAAAATCAATTTGATTTCCGATCTTGGCGGTGCTATATCGTCTGTCGAAGCGGTGCTACCGCTTTGTCGGGTGAAGTGCTACACCGTCGCCATCGATCGACAAAGGCACAGCGATTACCGCCAAGGCAAAGCGGTACTACCGCCCAAGGCAAAGCGGTACTACGCCGCTGCACACTAGTGCTGGGCGGTACTACCGCCCCTGCACACTAGTGCTGGGCGGTACTACCGCCCCAGGCTGGGCGGTACCACCGCCTAGCACTCGGCTGCCAGGCGGTTCCACCGCCTGGCCCATTCAGCAATACTGAATGAGCCTTGTTTTAGGCCCAAATTAGCCTAGTAAGAGCCCGGTTGGCCCCTACTAGATTTGTGTAGGATTAATTCAAAATTCTTCCCCTAATTACATGCCAACTACAAAATTGAAACATAATTTACAGTGATTTGAACCGACATTCTTCAATTCTTATTCCGGTGAGCTTTACGATGAGATTCCAACGGTCTTCTGATACTTCCCTCAGATTTCTTCCGACGGATTCCCAGCATGCTCCCGGATTTGTATGGCGAGTCAATGAGTCTTCGGCAAGCTTCCGAACCTTCTCGGCAAACTTCGTGAACCTTCGACGATCTTTGCGACGAACTTCCAAAAACTTCGGTAAGTCCCTGATTTGATCTCGATTGGTTCCGGCAACACTTCCGACAATCCTTCAGACTTCCGATGATCTCTTGAACACCCGACGGACTTGACCTTGGCAAATTGCTTTATGTTTCTAACCCATCGTAGTTAATCCTGCAAACTTATCTTGACAATATAGATTAGCACAAATATTTCATCAATTTATTTCATCATCAAAATCCGAGATTCAATAATCTCCCCCTTTTTGATGATGACAATCAATTGATAATGGAGTTACTCTTAACTCCCCCTATCTATATACCATATTATGAGAAGGTAAAAACACTTGAATTCAATTTTTTAAATTCAAGCCAAATCTGATAGATTTCATTTAACATGAAGCTTAATAAACAAGCTTAAGCATAAATATGAAAACTTCATATTTTAAACAATGTCAAGGTATTACACCTATAATAACAAGAAATATTAATTCAAATATGACAAAGATCAAGTGATATCAAGGCATGATATCAAATGAAGAAATCACTTATCAAGAAGATGTATACATTTTGAGCATTTGTGATGCGATATGATTGATTTTACTTTAAGCATTTACTCCATCATAGCAATTTACATTTTTCTCCCTTTGTCATCAACAAAAATAATGGAGGTGGAGAAATCATTCATTACTTCGAAGAAAAAATCCTCATTTATCAAGCCAGGAGATTACTAAATTTGATCAATTATAGAGCCATGGAGGAAGCATGAAATCATTCGAGGAAGATATCAAGTCATAAAGTAATATGAAAGTGTCATCCAAAAATTACGATCGAAATGAAAAAATTCATTCATACAACATCATATAAGACAAGTGTTTAAAAAAACAACATACAACATTATACAACATCATCCAACATGAAAGTAAGCATCATACAAGTGAAAGTAAGCATACAACATCATCCAACATCATCCAACATGAAAGTAAGCCGAGTAGATGAAATGAAAGTAACATAACAGCATCCATAGTAGTCATAAGTATAATAGGACAAGTGTTTAAAAAACAATAGCTATTCCGGAGGGGGAACTCCAAAATGCCTATACAAGTGATCTATTTTGCGATTCATCTGTTGCACTTCCTTCAAAATTTCAGCTTGCTGCATGTTGATTTGAGTTTGTTGTGATGTGATTTGATTTAAGGCAAGCATGATCGGATCTTCAATAGATGGAGTAGGAGCTGGCTCAGATGGTGCTGGATCAATAGGACTAGGCGGAGGAGATTCACTTCCCCTAAAATTCGGTGTTTCAGGTCGTTCTACCAGTGAAGGTACTAGATCAATCCTTCTAGTTGCCTAATCCATAGGCCATCTCTAAAGGTGCATCTAAGTCGCTTTAGGAGACTTCTATTTATTGTGTTATATCTATCAACCTGCATTATCTCCTCATCGGGTGACACACAAATATCATAGGCAATTATTAATCTAGTGATCAACCTGCCATATGACAACATTAAGTCTTTAGAGAAGATTTTCATCATGTGTTGTCTAATCAAGTATCCAAAGCAGTTATTTTGACGAGTCATGATCCAATACATGGTACTCAATTCTAACATACTAATCTCATCAAGGTGAAACTGTTTCGGAAGAAGTATGCTTAAGATGATGTGATGAAGTAATTTTGAGTTAAAAGGTAATAAGTGTTCGTAGCTTTTAGGAATGATTCCTAGGTTCGGATTAGCAAATATCATCTCTAAGGCTTCAGAGTGGGTTGCTCCTATTGTATCCATATCCCATTGCCCTTTGAAATAACATCCTCTACTCTTTTCTTCAATTCTAATTAGTTCACAAATGGTATGATCCGAAATCTAAATTGTGATTCCCAAAATATAGGTAGTTAAAACATCATCTTCAATACTCATGTTAGCATAAAATAGCTTAACCAACCTAAGGTAAATTGATTCATTAATTTGCAAGATAGGTAAAACATTTAGATCGGCAAACCATCTAATGGATTCTAGGTTTCCTAGTTCACCTAGATCAACATGTTTTCCCTTATGTATTACTTTAGAATCAAAATTTGGGTGCCTTAAGGCTACCTCATTAGATCTAAAAAGGGTTGGGTCAAATGAATCTCCTTCAAACCTTTTTCCTTTACCTCTTGATGATTTCTTATGAGCCATATCTATTCATAATGAAGGAACAAAAGGAAATAATAAGGAAAAGACAAGCAAATATGAAGAGAAGGGAAAATTACATATTTTACCTTCTTTGAGTTTCCTAGGGAGGCGAGGAGCTTGAATCAAGAAAAATCCTTTGTTAGCCCTTTTGGAGGAAGAGGAAATGGAGAGGAGAGAGTTTGGAGGAGTTTAGGAGGAAGAGAGCTGAATGGGTGGGTGTTTCGGTTGGTTCTACCGCCGACCCTAACACCCCCTTTAATATGGGGGTGTTCGGGCGGTACTACCGCCAACCAGGCGATGCTACCGCTTGGGAGCCGAGTACCCAAGCGGTACTACCGTCGGTTCTGGCGGTGCTACCGCTGGCACCAAAAAATTATTTTTTTTAAATTTGTTTCATGTGTTGAAATGAGATGAGATGTAATCATAGATCACTTTTTGAGATATAGAATTAAAATGAGGGAGGCAAATTCACGAGAGCCGAGTTTTCATAAAATCCACGAAAGCTGAAAGAAAATATATATATAATGCTACTCATTCACAAGGACAATTTAACATGCCTATTTCCCTCCTAATGAAGTCAAATTGTTCTTTATTTAATGGTTTCGTAAAGATATCCGCTAATTGATGTTTTGTATCAATAAATTCAAGAGTGACATCGTTACTGTTAACATGATCTCATATAAAGTGATGTCTTATGTCAATATACTTAGTTCTAGAGTGTTGAATAGGATTTTTGGTTAGACAAATAGCACTTGTATTATCACATTTTATGGGAATGTTGTTTAAATGAATTCCATAATCTTCTAGTGTATTTTTCATCCAAATGACTTGAGCACAACATGCACTTGCGGCTATATATTCGGCTTTCGCCGTAGATAGTGTAACCGAATTTTATTTCTTGGAGGTCCAAGAAACAAGTGCATGTCCTAAAAATTGGCATGTTCCAGATGTGCTCTTTCTATCTATTCTACATCCACCAAAATTCACATCTGCATAGGCTTTTAAATCAAAGTTATCAGATTTTGGATACCATAATCCTAGATTAGAAGTATCTTTAAGATATCTAAGAATTCTTTTAATGGCTTTAAGGTGAGACAACTTAGGATTAGCTTGAAATCTCGCACAAAGTCCTATGCTAAATATGATATCTAGTCTAGTTGCGGTAAGATAGAGCAAGCTACCTATCATCCCCCTATATGTCTTTTGATCAAAATTTTCTCCATTTTCATCCAAGTCTAACTTGGTAGAAGTACTCATTGGAGTGTTGATGGCTTTTGAACCATCCATATTAAATCATTTTAACAATTCTAATGTATATTTGGATTGATTAAGGAATATGCCATTACTAAATTGTTTAATTTGTAATCCAAGAAAGAAGGTTAATTCTCCCATTAAACTCATCTCAAATTCATGACTCATACACTTGGCAAAAGATTCACATAGTGATTCATTCGAAGAACCAAAAACAATATCATCAACATAAATTTGAATAATAAGAAAATTATTTTTAAAATGTTTAATAAACAATGTAGTATCAACCTTGCCTTTAGTAAAATTATTTGAAATTAAGAAGGAACTAAGCCTCTCATACCAAGCCCTAGGGGCTTGTTTTAGTCCATAGAGAGTCTTAGTTAATTTAAACACATGATTAGGAAGAAGAGAATTTTTGAATCTGGGTGGTTGTTCAACATATACTTCTTCGGAAATAAAGCCATTTAAAAAAGCACTTTTGACATCCATTTGAAATAGTTTAAAATCATTACTATTAGCATAGCCAAGGAGCATCCTGATGGCTTCTAATCTTGTCACAGGAGTGAAGGTCTCTTCATAATCAATACCTTCTTCTTAGTTGAAACCTTTGGCCACTAATCTAGCCTTGTTTCTAACCACAATACCATATTCATCTTGCTTGTTTCTAAAGACCCATTTAGTACCAATAACCAAATAGTCATTAGGTCTAGGAACAAGCTTCCATACCTCATTCCTCTCAAATTGATTTAACTCTTCTTGCATTGTGATGACCCAAGAATCATCTTTCAAGGCATCATCAATGCATTTTGGTTCAACTTGAGAAAGAAAAGCGGCATGGGTACAAAAATTCTTAAATAAAGAATGAGTTTGAACCCCTTTAGATGTATCTCCTATAATTAACTCCTTGGGATGGGCATCTATATACTTTCATTCCTTGTGTAAGGAAATTTGGGAAGAAGATACATCCAAGTTGTCATTTTGAGAAGAGAGTTCATTCAAATTCAAATAATTAAAACCAAGATCATCATTAAAATATTTTTTCTTATATTCGAAAAATTCATTAAAAACCACATGAATAGATTCTTCTATAACTAAGGTTCTTTTGTTGAAAACCCAAAAAGCTTTAGAAATAGAAAAGTAACTAAGAAAGATGCCTTCATCGGATTTACATCGAATTTTTCTAAGGCATCCTTTTCATTTAAAATAAAGCATTTGCAACCGAAAACTTTAAAGTAAGAGACATTGGGTTTTTTATTATTTCATAATTCATATGGAGTCTTAGATAGGGATGGTCTTACTAGAACCCTATTCATAACATGGCAAGCCATGTTCATAGCTTCGGCCCAAAAATATTTTGGTAAATTATATTCATTTAACATGGTTCTAGCTATTTTTTATAAATTTTTATTTTTCCTTTCCACTACTTCATTTTGTTGAGGATTCCTTGGAGCAGAGAAGTTATGGTTGTCTGTTTATTTCATAAAAATTTTGAAAGTCATGGTTTTGAAATTCACCACCGTGATCACTCCGAATTGATGAAATCATGAAACCTTTTTCATTTTGAGTGAGTTTACAAAATTTTGAGAAACATTTGAAAGAATCACTTTTGTGAGTCAAGAAATAGGTCCAAGTATATCTACTATAGTCATCCACAATTACGAAGGCATATTTACTACCTCCTAAGCTTGTTATGTCAATTGGTCCAAATAAGTCCAAATGGATCAATTGCAATGGTCTAGTGGTGCTAATTTGATTTTTTGGTTTGAAGCTAGTTTTTATTTGTTTTCCTAGTTGACACGCGTCATATACTTTGTCCTTGATAAACTTCATATTGGGAATTCCTCGTACTAACTCTTTAGATGAAATCTTAGATATTAGTTTCATGCTTACATGACCTAATCTCCTATGCCAAAGTCAAGCATCATCATTCAAAATCGAAAAACACATTTCATTACTTAATTCATCAATATTTATGGTATAGACATTATTTTGTTTTAAGGCAATCATGGATATGTTATTGTTTGGTTTTTTAATGATGCAAACATTAGATTCAAATCTAACAACATAACCTTTATTGCATAATTGACTAATGCTTAAAAGATTATGTTTTAAACCATCAACTAGCAACACATCATCAATTGAAAAACTTGATTTGTTACCTATGGTTCCCTTGCCAATGATTTTACCCTTGTTGTTGTCTCTGAAGGTGACATACCCTTCTTCTTTGCTAGTGACCATAGAGAAATGAGATGGATCTCCGGTCATATGCCTTGAGCATCTACTATCAAGATACTATTTCTTGCTCCTAGCTTGTGAGTTTGTCTACATAAGAGGATGATTTTTAGGTACCCATTTGATTTTGGGTGCCTTACAAATTGATCTACTTAATTTGTAATTTAACATTGAATTGTTTATGGTTCCTTTATGAACCCATATCAATTTTTGTGGACTAATTTTCTTGAATGGACATTTGTAAACAACATGTCCTGTTTTACCACAAAAATTACATTTCAAATGGGGTGATACATGCAATGTGGGTCCTTTAATGAAGGTGGTGGGATTTTGGTGAGATCCACTCATAAATCCGATTCCACTTCTCTTTCCGACGTGACCCTTGTTAGCAAGGATCATGTCCAAGCCCTTGCTACCAACCTTAAACTTGTTTAGGATCTCTTTGAGTAGTAAATTCTCATTTTTTATTACTTCTAAGTGTTCACACTTAGAGCATGGGGGTAGAGGAGGAGTTTAGAGACTATTGAACTTATTTTGCAATAAAGCATGCTCTTTCTTTAGTAAATTAAACTTCTTGCTAATAGTTCTACATTCATCAAATAACTCATGAAAAGTGATAGAAAGTTCATCAAAAGATAATTCTTCATTAAATAACTCACTAACCTCTTCTCCTAAGGCCATTAGCGCAAAGTTAGCCTCCTCTTTGTTGCTTGCTTCTTCAACCTCGGAGTCACTTGAATCATCCTATGTAGCCTTCAATGCTTTCTTCTTCTTGGGTTGCTTCTTCTTGGCTTGGGGGCATTCATATTTGAAGTGCCTCGACTTCTTGCACTCGTAGCAAATAACTTGGTCCTTTTTATGTTCAAGTTTATTTTTTGTATCATTTTTAAATTTGTTCTTTCTTATGAACTTTTTAAATTTTCGAGTTAAAAGTGCAATGTCATTGTCACTGTCCTCATCACTTGATATTCCTTTCAAGTGGTCTTCTTGTGTTCTTAGTACCATATCCTTCCTATTCTTTGGAAGGGGGTTCTCGAGCTCTTCATGAGCATGGCACATCATTTCGTAGGTCATTAGAGACCCAATAAGTTCTTCAAGGGGAAAAGTCTTAAGGTCCTTGGCCTCTTGAATGGCTGTAACTTTTGGATCCCAACTCTTTGGAAGGAATCTTAAAATCTTAGTTACAGTTCAAAGTTAGAAAAACCTTTACCAAGTGCCTTAAGTCCATTGATGACATCCGTAAAGCGGGTGTACATGTCTCCAATGGACTCACTTGGTTTCATTCGGAAAAGTTCGTAAGAATGCACAAGAATATTGATTTTGGACTCTTTCACTCGGTTAGTGCCTTCATGAGTGATCTCAAGAGTACGCCAAATATCAAAGGCCAATTCACAAATTGATACACGATTAAATTCGTTTTTGTTTAGTGCACAAAACAAGATATTCATAGCCTTTGCGTTTAAAGTAAAAACCTTCTTCTCCGATTCATTCCAATTGCTCATCGAAAGAGAAGATTTTTGAAAACCATTCTCAACGATATTTCAAAGCTTAAAATCCATAGAAATAAGAAAGATCCTCATACGGGTCTTCCAATACGTATAATCCGACCCATTAAACATAGGCGGGCGTGTAATGGAATGACCTTCTTGTATACCGGAATAGGCTCTCTCTTGGGTTTTAGACCAAATATGAGAGTGAACCCGCTTTGATACTAATTGTTAGGATCGGACAATCACTAAGAGGGGGGGGGGTGAATTAGTGCTGCGGATTAAAACGTAAGTTTGAAACTGATTTCGGTAAAATGGTTAGGTCATATGAAAACTTCGATCCAATGAAAGATGACTTGGTTGAAGTTGCTTGAGTAAAGGTAAAGAAAAACTAAATGGTTTGTAGCCAAGTAAGAAGATGAAATAGAAATTTAAACACTCACATTCAAGAATGCCACGATGTATAGTGGTTTGGTCAAAGTGACCTACATCCACTTCCGAAGCCTTCTCCAATGAGGCTCCCAACTTCCACTAGCAAATCCTTTTGAAGGGGAAGGACCAAACACTCCTCTTACAACCCTTTTACAAGAAGTTCACACTCTTACAGATTTTCTAAAGAGAAAGAAGGAGGTGAACATAAGTTATTGAAAACAAGACTTTTCCAAGACTTTAGCTCAATTTCTAACTCTCAAAAGGGTGGACTTTCAACTGAGAAAGGGGGGGGGGGTTTATTTATAGATCCAGAGTAGATTCAAATTAGGGCTCCAAATTTAAAATCAATTTGGATTTCCCGGTGCTAGTGGTGCTACCGCCTGTCAGGGGCGGCGCTACCGCCTGTCAGTCGTCAGATTGACAGTGCACAAGCGATACTACTGCCCAAAGCAGGCGATACTACCGTTGCTACACACTAGTGCTGGGCGGTACTACCACCCCAGGCTGGGTGGTACCACCGCCCAAGACTGGCTGCCAGTAGCCCGCACAAGCGGTTCTATCGCCTGGCCCATTCAGCAATGCTGAATGGGCCTTGTTTTAGGCCCAAATTGGCCTAGTAAGAGCCCGATTGGCCCCTACTAGGTTTGTGCAGGATTAATTCGAAATCCTTGCCCTAATTACGTGCCAATTACAAAATTGAAACATAATTAACAATGATTTGAACTGACATTCTTCAAGTCTTATTTCGGCAAGCTTTACGATGAGATTCCGGTGGTCTTCTGATACTTCCCTCGGATTTCTTTCGTGGATTCCCAGCTTGCTCCCAGATTTGTATGGCGAGTCAACGAGTCTTCGACAAGCTTCCGAACCTTCTTGGAAAACTCCATGAACCTTCGATGATCTTTGCAGTGAACTTTCAAAAATTTCGGTAAGTCCCTGATTCGATCTCGGTTGGTTCCGGTAACACTTCCGATGATCCTTCGGACTTCCGATGATCTCTTGAACACCCGATGGACTTGAACTCGGCAAATCTCTTTATGTTTCTAACCCATCATAGTTAATCCTGCACACTTATCTTGATAATATAGATTAGCACAAATATTTCACCAATTGATTTCATCATCAAAATCCGAGATTCAACAAGTGGCACGTCGATCATTTGTTTATTGTCACTTCTATTTTGATAGTATTCCATATTGATTTTTTCCTCCTGTATACGTGCAAATGAAATTGCAGTTATCATAGTGCAGGGTTGTCGGGCCTTAACTTTACATCTAATGTTCGGATTAAGCCCTTCAATAAAGGTACCCACCAGTTGTTTTTCAGACCAATCTCTAGCTTGATTCGACAATCACTCAAATCTGCCCTAATATTCCAATACTATAGAAATCTATCAAATTTTTGCAAGCTATCCATCTATATTTTCATACTCAGATGGTTCAAATCGAACAAGAAGCCCTCTCGTGAATTGCTCCCATGAGGAAACTCCGTGACAAGTTTCATACTATTCATACCACTGAATTGCATCACCGTCTAACTGGCTAGAGGCTATTTCCACCTTGGATTCTTCTGGGGTTATGTGGAAATGAAAGAATTTCTCTGCCCTCGAAATCCAACTGGTCGGGTCTCCATCTTCCCATCTTGGAAAGTCCATCTTAATGCGTGGGTAGCCAGAGTCAAATTCTCGGGGCCCCTTTCTCGTATCTCCAGATCTGTTCATCGTAGAGTTTGAACTTCCATCTTGTTGCAATTTACTAAAATCCTCCAGCAAACTTCTTTTAAATTCATTAAGTGTCTCCAGTAGTTGGTTCTCAATTCTGATTTCTAGTGTTTCCATTTAAGCCTTTACTGAGTCATTGCTAGCCATTACGTAAGACTGAAGATCTGTAATTCCCCGTTCATGCGTCTAATGTCTAGGTAAGGGCATCATCACTGGAGGTGTGAACTGCACAAGTGCAACGTAAGGCTTGCTGCGGTTGTTGTAAGGAGAAAATGTTATGTCGCTTCGTGCTACATGCGATATTGCTATAGGGCTACGATGCAAAGAGGTAAACATCGAGTAGCCAGGGCTGAGATTGTGGGGAGAAGGCTGCAACGTCGTGGGTAGCAGCAGCAGGCGTGGCAGTTGTAGAGTTGGTGGAGGCAACAAGGAAGAAGTGCGCCGAAGCTGGAAGGCATCGGGGCTAGAGAAGAGCACCAGAGGCTGGATGGTGGTGGCTGTGGCCAGGAAGAAGGGGCTACTGGTCGGAGAGTAGCGGTGGAGGCGCATGGCTTGGAAACAGCGATGGTTGATGCCGAGATCGGTGGCTATGATGGCGATGGTCACGGAAGGGTAAAGCAGGGGCAGCGGGGAGTGTGTGAGCCGAGAAGCAGTGGCGATCCAGATGCGAGGTCGCTGGTTGTAGCAGCGGCGATGGGGAGAGGAGGCAAAGTGCTAGTCATATGTACCCTACAAGCCAATCACATAAGCGATGACACTTGTGACTTGATATGCACTTTTTCTCTTTACGTATTATTAGACGTTTTATCACTTTATCTTGTGTTGCATATATTATGATATCCTTGGATCTAGGTAATGGGAATCGAATCATGATGAGATCATGATAATGAGACCAATTCACCTTTAAACACAAACCCTAAATTATCCTGATCAGAAGTTACTCGAGAAGGACATCAAGATAACCGAATAGACTAGTATACTATATAACCATCTATATGATGGAGTTGGCTGGTCTCATAGCTACTCTTGTGGGGATACTAAGGGTACAATGCAGGTGCTCATTGGGGAATGAGTTCACTGATTGATCTGCCTATGAAATGCTGAATGGTTATTGATACCTCACGTCAGACAGTGATTCCGTAGTCCCAATAGTGTATCTAGTCCTTAAACTTGAGACATCAAGGATGTCCTGTATGAGTACTCCACTCTTTGATACCAGACTTATAGGTTTGAAAAGTTCTAGATCTAGTATAATCGGTTATTGGGAGTGGTAGCCAACCTTATAAGGGTTATTAAGTGTCAATAGAGGACCATCCACTCTCGGTATCATGAGAGGAATATCCCATGTATTCTTGCTCGAACAAATCCTTGGCCAAAGTTATTTGGATTGAAAGAGAAAGAGTTCTCCGGGAGAATCCGACAAGAGCAAGACTCGAAGAGGGACCGTATGGGCCTGATAGCATCATGCTCGGTATAGGGTCTCTAGGATACTAGATGGATGAGGGACTATAGATATATAGTAACTGAGGATAGATAAGTCCAACAGATTGGATTCTCCTGTATCGGCTAGGGACTACGGCATAGTGGCCTAGTACATCCGCAGTCGATGAGTTGGGTGAATTATTATAGAGATAATAATTCACTAAGTTAGAATGGAGTTTTGACAAGTATGACTTATAGCCAGCTCGATATTGGGACTAGAGGGTCAGACACATATGGTAGGTGTTGCGACGAGTAGAGGTTCGGATATGAGATATCCGCTGGAGCTCCTAACTTGTTGGATATCCATTAAGCCCCTGAATTATTCGATCCTCAGATGAGATCCAATAATTGCTAATAAAAGATTATTAGATAGAGACCCACTAATCCAAGAGGCTTGGGTAATTGAATAGAGATCCAATACCCAACAGGGCAAGATCCATTAGGGTTTACAAGGGGCCTCTATAAATAGGAGGGAACCAAAGCTCTATAGGTTGAGGGTTTTCTTTTGGTAGCCACCTTCTGTACTCCTCTCCCCATAGAGGAGCATCATCATAGTCCTTACCGTGTGGATACCGCTAGAGAGGAGGATGCTTGACCTCCTTCATCCTTCCTATAGATCTGCAGGGATTCAGGGATATACGATCTCCCTAGGTATTTTCTTTTACACACGTAGTTTTCGTGGATTCGTTTTGACGCACCGATCTTCGCACGACGACGGAACCTTTCTACGAGAAATCTGGGGTGTTTTGTTTTTATTCTTCCACTGAGCATGAGATGTCACTCCCCAGAAGGATTTTTCAACAGTGGTATCAGAGCCAAGTTGTTTGTGTGAAGATCGAATCTTAAACTGCGTGTGTTATGTTTTAGATCTACTTTTGACACCAAAATTGTGGGTGTAAAAGGCGAGGAAGGGCAGCAAATGTTGTTGCCCTTGCTACGCTCGCGCGGCAACAAAGAAGCTGCTTGCAGCCTTGCTGCCTGCACCGGCGACAGTGACGACTGCGGCTGCGGGCACAGAGCCTGTAGGCAGGTGGTCGTTGGCCCACCTGCAGCAACAGTTCCAGTGGGACGGCCTGTCCGTAAGGGCGGGCGACGCCCGTCGAGGCAACGCTGCCTGAGGTGGCCAGCGGGCACTACCCCGCGGGCAGAAGAGCTCGTAGGGGTGGTGCGTGCCCGCTGTGGTGGCGTCGCCCGCAAGAAGGGCGCCGCCAGGCGCACGAGCCCGTAGGGCCCCGCCACGGGCGACTAGCCTGCAGCAATGCCCACCTGAGAGCAACCAGCCCGCAGCGATGCCTGCAGAGGCACGTGCCCGCAAGAGCAGTGCCATCGAGAGGCAGCGTTCGCCCGCAAGGGGTAGCGCCGCCCGTGGGTGAGCCGCTCGTGGGCAGAGGCCGACGCGTTCGCCACGCAGTGGCCGCCACCGATAGGGTGGCAACGGCCACATCACAGTAAAGCAGTGAGAGGGGTTAGGGTTTTGAGCAAAATATAGTTTTGCCCCTGAGAATTTATGAAATTCCAATCTTATCCTTTGTAGCTGAATGACCAAAATACCCTTGGGAATCAAAAAATTTTCTCTATCCCTGATTTCAAAAAAATATATATGTTAATTAAATAGTTTAATTGACTACTATTTTTTATCTAGTAGTCCTATAAAATAATATATACATGTGATATATGATGTGGACAGATGATCATGGACCTGTGATATGATGTGTGTACATGTGATTATTATTATTGAGGTGATAGAACCCTAGAGGAATTCTATGAAGATTGATCTTTGAGGGGGATCAACCCTTGGAATGTTATAGGGGTTCCACCCTCCAAGTAGCCTAGTGGCTACAATTGTAGATTGATCTTTTTTATTCCAAAGAGGTGGAGGCTACAAGCTTATATAGAGCTCTAAACCTTAGCCCTAGGGGTTGTTTCCTAAGTGAACTACCCAATTTACCCTCAACTTTAGCCGACCGGCCCAGTAACAAGGGGGGCGGCGGCTAAGAGGCCCAATAGTCCAAATATAAACCCTAGCCTCTCTTCTTTATAGGATAGAGTCGGCTAGGTGGGATTTATTACACTCACAGGGTTTTTATTAGCTGCTACTTGGTTGAGTAGGACCCAACCCTGCTAAGGTCCTATCAATCCTACCCTCTTCCAATCAACCTTGTCCTCAAGGCTGAGGTTCCATGAATTCAGGGAACCGGGTCTTCAGCTCCTCATATGATTCAGATGTGGCATCTTCGGGTGGTAAATTATTCCAATGCACTAGTACTTCAGTAGAGGGACGTCGGCGACACATGATGATTCTGTGGTTGAGAATGGCTTGCGGTTGGGCTTGGATATATTAATCATTAGTGGTATTGGGCAGTTGAATCTGGGGCGACTTGTGTTCTCCCAACTTGGGCTTCAAACATGACACGTGGAAGTCAGGATGAATTTTGGCATCCGCAGGCAATTTAAGTCTGTATGCCACAGCTCCAATACGCTCTGCGATCTGATAGGGCCCATAAAAACGTGGAGATAGCTTCATGGAGGCTCGTGTGTTGATGGATAGTTGCTTGTATGGCTGTAGGCAAAGATAAACCCAATCTCCTACTAAAAATTCTCTTTCACTTCTTCGTGTGTCAGCTTGCTGCTTCATTCTAGCTTGAGCGGTAGAGAGATTATCTTTTAGCAGCTATAGGAGTTTGTCCCTGTCAATTAAATCTTGGTCGACCTGATCTACCTTAGCCGAGCCAATTTCATACTTTGGAATCACAGGAGCCAGTCGACCATATAATGCTTCATATGGGGTACATTTTGTAGATGAATGATATGTAGTATTGTACCACCATTCGACCCAAGGGAGCCATTTCATCCACTCCTTTGGTCGATCACTGGCAAAACACCGAAGGTATATCTCTCAACACCTCTTCACCACTTCTGTTTGGCCGTCAGTTTGTGGATGATATACTGTGCTCTTCTTGAGTTTGGTGTCCTGCAACTGAAATAACTTGGTCCAAAATTTACTAGTAAAGACCCTGTCATGATCACTTACAATGGACCTTGGCATCCTATGCAGTTTAACAATATTTTCTATGAAAATCTGAGCAATACTAATAGCAGTGTAGGGATTTCGCACAACACAAAAATGAGCATATTTCGTAAGTCGATCAACCACAACAAGGATTGTGCTTTTACCTTTGGAAGGTGGCAGCCCTTCGATGAAGTCCATGGAGATGTCAATCAACACCGAGTCTGGTATGGGTAGTGGTTGTAGTTTCCCTGGACTTGCCACTATTTCACCTTTTTGCTGTTGACATACATCACATTGTGCTACGTATTTAGAAATAATTTTTTTCATCCCTTTCCAATAAAAGTTTTGCTTCACTCTTTTATAGGTTTTTAGAAATCCAGAGTGCCCTACTGAAGGTGTGGAGTGCATTTCATGCAGAATGACTTTGATGCAAGGGGAGTTTAGTATAAGCACAATACGACCTTTATAGCGTAGATCCCTCGAATCCCAAGTATAGTGAGCTATTATACTTGGATCCTCCTCTAATTTTTTTATGATGTTGCTAGTTTCTGGATCCTTCTTCCATTCCTCCCTAATGCCCTCAAGGAAGCCGGTGGTAGGAAGAAAGATGGCTGAAAATTCAGCTTGCTGAGGGAGCCGTGAGAGTGCATCTGCAACAATATTTTCTTTTCCCTTTTTGTAAATAATTTCATAATCAAATCCTAGAAGTTTGGTTACCCATTTTTGCTGCTTTAGGGATGATATCTTCTGCTCCAAAAAGTACTTAAGGCTTCTATGGTCGGTTTTAATCTGAAATCATTGGCCAATCAGGTAGGGTCTCCACTTTGTTACTGTGTGCACAATGGCGAGCATCTCCTTATCATAGATAGATATTTTTTGATGGGAGAGAGACAACGCCTTATTGGTGTATGCGAGTGGTCGACCATCTTGCATAAGAACGGCTCCAATTCCAACTCCAGATGCATCGGCCTCAATGATGAAGGGTCGGTTGAAATCTGGTAGCACTAGCTCTGGTGTCATCGTCATGGCTGCCTTAAGTCTGTCGAAGGCAGCAGAGGCTTTGTTTGACCATTGGAAGGCATCTATTTTCAGTAGAGAAGTGAGGTGGGCACTAATCTTCCCATAGTCCTTAACAAATTTTCGGTAGTAGCCCGTTAGTCTAAGGAACCCACGTAGCAATTTCACATTTGTAGGTTTCGGCCAGCCTTGCATTGCTTTGATTTTTGTTGGGTCTACGGCCACTCCTTCTTCTAATATTATATGCCCAAGGTACTCTACTTTTTGCTGAAGAAAGCTGCACTTTGATAGCTTAACAAAAAGAGTATTCTCCCGAAGGATCATCAAAACAATTCACAAGTGCTGAAAGTGAGTCTCAAGATAAGGGCTGTAAATGAGAATATCATCAAAAAATATCAGCACAAATTTGTGAAGAAATCTTTGAAAAATATCGTTCATGAGACTTTGGAAGGTTGAAGGAGCATTAGTGAGTCCAAAAGGCATTACTAAGAATTCATAATGGCCGTTATGAGCATGGAAAGCAGTTTTTGGGATGTCACCTTCACATACCCGAATTTGGTGGTAACTGGATTGGAGGTCCAACTTCATGAAGACTCGAGCTCCTTTTAATTCATCAAGAAGTTCATCCACCACTGGTATTAGGTACTTATCCTTGATAGTGATGTCATTTAGAGCTTGGTAGTTGATGCACATCCGCCAAGTTCCGTCTTTCTTGCGCACAAGTAGCACCGGTGAGGAGTAGGGGCTATAGCTTGGCCGAATCACTCCTGTTTCGAGCATTTCCTTCACGATCTTCTTAATTTCATCCTTTTGGAGGTGAGGATAGTGGTAAGGTCGAGTGTTTACTGGTGGTTTGCCTGAAAGGATTGGAATTCGATGGTCATGTTGCCGAGTAGGAGGAAGACTGCACGGTTTAACTAAAACATCATCAAATTCAACAAGCAGTTGGGTGAGATTTTGATCTTTCATTTCTATTTTCTTTCCCTCTGGTTGTTGCTAGAGATGCATAAAAAAGCCACCATTTATCTTATGTAAAACTTTCTTCATTCGTTGGGTTGAAATTGTGGTTACGTTGCTTCCGCGCTTCCCGCGTAGGGTGACCTATTTGCCTTTGCAATAGAATTTCATAATCAATTTGGAAAAGTTTCAAGAGTTGTCACCTAGCATCGTCAGCCATTCTATGCCCAGCATAGCCTCATAATCATCAATTGGTAGGAGGAAGTAGTCGGCAATAATTTCTTGTTTCTGCCGTAATAGTTTCACTTGCGGGCATCTTTGGTCGCATTTTAGGATTCGGCCATCGGCGACCTTTACGTCGAACTTGCTACAACCTTCGATATGGAGCGCTATCCAAGCAGAAACCTTACTATTTAGAAAGTTATTAGTACTGCTCGTATCGATGAGAACGGTGATCGGTTGTTGTTTGAGTAGGCCTCCAACTTTCATCGTTTGCAGATTTGAGTAGCCGGCTAGCACATATACCATAAAGTTGGTCGATTGTGGCTCTTCTTTTACATCTTCTTCCTCATGTTCAAGACTCTCTTCTGGCTGTTCACTGATCTCTTCTTCCACTGGTTCAATCACAAGAAGTCTCCCTTTTTTATAATGATGCTCGCGGCTCCACGACTCGTCACAATGCCAACATAACCCCTTGGCAGATCAGTCTTGAAGCTCTTCTCTTGTCAACCTTTTTGGTGCAGGAGCTTGGCTGATAGTAGGGTGGGCTGAGGGTTTTAATATTGCAGGTCGGGGAGCGACCCTAGTCCTCCGAGCTTCGTGGTTTAATCGCTCCTCCTGAAGTCATGCGAAAGAGATGGCTACCATAAGCGTGTACGGTTGTCGCGCTTTAACTTCTCCCTGGATCTCCAGCTTCAAGCCCTCAATAAATGTTCCCAATAACTATTTTTTAGACCAATCATGAGTTTGATTAGATAACCTTTTAAACCTGGTTTGATACTCCTGAATGGTGGAGGTTTGTCGGATCTTCACTAATTGTCCGTCGATGTTCTCGTAATCGGTTGGTCCGAAGCGGATTAGTAGTCCTTCTTTAAATTGTCACCATGAGAGGACTCCATGAGTGTATTCAAACCAATCAAACCATTGTATGGCATCCCCTTCAAGATGTATAGTCATAATTTCTACCATAGATACATCTGCAGTTTTGTGGTACCGAAAATATCGCTCCGCGTGCGAGATCCAACCAATCGAATCTCCTTCTTCCCATCTAGGGAAGTCCACCCTCATGCGTAGATAGTAAGGATCAGTCATAGAGCCTCCCCTCTCCTGGAGGTCATCTCTTCGATCAGAGCTCTCTCCTTGATATGATTTCTTTGGGCTCGGTAGTCAACCCAAACTGAGTTCGGCAAAGAGAGTCCAAATCTTCTCCTCCATTTGTGTCTCGAAGGCTTCGAATTTAGCATTAATTGCCTCCTTGGATGCCATAGCATATGTCTCTAAATCTGTAATATTAAGATCTCTTTTTTGCTATCGTGTTAAAGGCATGTATTGGTTGAGAGAAGCGGTGACTGAAAGGGTTGGTGGATTGGTGGATGTAGGCTGCGATTTAAGCTTATTTTATGGCTGCTTTGGGCATAGTTTGGAGCCGCAGTTTGATGGAGTTTTGGGCTGTGATGGTAGTGGATGAATGTTAGGGAAGAGGGTTTTAGATCTGTGGTAGATCGCAGCAAAGATTTGACAAAAATCAGTGGAAATTGCTGCCGATATGCCCTGTCTCATAAGAGCAGAATTATCGTCGAAGAAATAGCAGTTTTTCGATGAAATTTCCAGTGAAAACTTAGGGATTTGAGGAGAGGGTTTGATGGTAGAATTTTAGTTTAAATAACAGCAAGGATGACAAATTAGATCAAGAAATTTCTACAGTATAACAGTAAAGAAATCGGTGCAAGTTGCGATAGCAGAATTCTCATCGAAAAATTTTAGTAGTTTGCGATGAGAGATTGTAGCAACACACAAATTGGTTTTAAGATGAATTCTATGATAGATCAATCTTGGATGGGAGCCAAGATGATCTATGAGGTGCACAAGAAATTTCGTTCAAAAAGGATAACAATTAGATCGGTTAAAGGCAACAACACGCAGCTAAAATTTTCTGCAGCAATCCTTTGTTCGCAAAGATGGTAATTTTTACGACACAAGGAATTTGCAGGTAAGGGATAGATAGAAAAACTTCTTTTTGGTATTTTAGATGAAAAATTACAGCAGCAAAGGGTATTGGTGGTAGAAAAATACCAGATCTCTGATGCAATTGGAGATGGCGACAGTAGATTGAATTGATCTACGTTAGGAGAGATGACGGTGGAGACGACGATGTCAAGAGCAATTGTGGGAATTGCTTAGCTGATGGTGGGCAGTAGGGATGGGAGCAAAAGCAGCAAGATCGCTGCTCTGATACCAGATGATAGAACCCTAGAGGAATTCTATGGAGATTGATCTTTGAGGGGGATCAACCCTTGGAACGCTATAGGGGTTCCACCCTCCAAGTAGCCTGGTGGCTGCAATTGTAGATTGATCTTTCTTATTCTAAAGAGGTGGAGGCTACAAGCTTATATAGAGCTCTAAACCCTAGCCCTAGGGGCTGCTTCCTAAGTAAACTACCCAATTTACCCTCAACTTTAGCCGACCGGCCCAATAACAAGGGGGCGATGGCTAAGAGGCCCAATAGCCCAAATATAAACCCTAACCTCTCTTCTTTATAGGATAGAGGTGGCTGGGTTGGATTTATTACACTCACAGGGTTTTTATTAGCTGCTACTTGGTTGAGTATGTCCCAACCCTGCTAGGGTCCTATCATGGGGCCTGCGAGCCTCTATTTTTCTCATTTATTGTTTGGCCTGCATGCTTGTAATTATGTTGTAATTACATGAGGAGGCGTAGTGGTAGCAGGACCTACAAGGCCGAGACGGATGATCCGATGCATGAAGATACATTGAGATACTGATAAAATCAACGAAGCGAGAAGGACAATCAAAGGGCATGGAGATGCACTTAAGCATACATAGATCTTGATGTGAGTGATTAGGCACACTGGCTCAGGCCTGATCACATTAGAATGTCATCCATGATCATCTGATGTGATTGCTCATGTGATGTGTGATTGGTTATACACCTACCATATATATATATATATTTAATTACGATGTAGATATATATATATATTAAATATGTATGTGTGTGACACATTATGTTAGGAGACCAAATAAAAAATCCTCTCTATTAATAATATTAAGTCGGTAAATGTGAGACAATTAAATTGACCCACGTGGCCTTCCATCGTTATAGGTAGGAACCGATTCCTGGTGTAGGTTGAGTTGATCGAGTCCCTCGAGACTCACCTATATCATGTTTCACTATCTTATCTATGATAAAGAGATGTCATCGGTGACCTGAGGACATGGTATGCTTCGTCGAGTTCCTCGAGAGTATATCACCGAATTAGACTCATCTTGTAATGATAGTGATGACTTAACTAAACATCGTGGTTGGTCGAGTCCCTCGACGCCATAGTGGTTCGGAGGCCGAATAGGACGCCAATCATAAGGAGTTATGATTGGCAAGAGTTGTCTACCTTTACGGGCTTAATGTGATTGGTCGAGTCCCTCGAGGTTACGTTAAGATGCCGATTAGATCCCGATCCCTACTAGAGATCTATTGGGGGTCTCCGATTCATATACCAGAGGGTGTTGTGTGTCTCACAAAAAAATTAGTGGGAATATATTAAGATAAAAGTCCTTATCTTAACTGTTTAACTTTTGCAAAGTCTGCATGTTATTTATTTCTACTATATCTTTAATTTCAGAAAAATATCACTTTCAAATCCTTTACGTGGCATACTTGATGCCAACCGCCTGACTAGTCCAAATTATATGGATTGACTTTGTAATCTGAGAATCATTCTCACGACGGAGAAAATCGCGTATATCCTTGATACAGTAATCCCTACACCCGACGAAGGGGCAAGCGAGGATGAGATCGCTCATTATATGAAGTACATAGATGATTCTGCTCTTGCTCAGTGTTATATGTTAGCCTCTATGACTACTGAGTTACAGAGACAGCATGAAAATATAGATGCTAATTCTATACTCCTGTATCTCCACAAACTGTTTGAGGAACATGGAAGAACTAATTGATATGAGATATCAAAGAGTCTTTTCTGTGCCAAGATGACTGATGGAACATCGGTTCAAAACTATGTCCTTAAGATGATTGAGTGGATCGAGAAACTCATAGGTCTAGGAATAGTCCTAGAGGATAACCTATGCATGGATCTTATGCTTCAGTCCCTACCAGATTCCTTTTCTCAGTTTATAATGAATTTTAATATGAACAAACTTGAGGTGACCCTCCCAGAGCTCCTCAATATATTGAGAGAAGCAGAGTGCACCATCAAGAAAGAGAAGCCGATTCTCTATACTGGTGAGACCAGAAAGAAAAGGAAGGCTGAGAAGACCCTTAAGAAGGGTAAGGACAAAATGAGTAAGGCAAAGGTTGTCAAGAAAGACCCAACAAAGGACAAAGGCCAGTGCTTCCACTACCGCAAAGATAGGCACTAGAAGAGGAACTGCAAAGAATACCTTACAGAGAGGGCGAAACAGAAGCTTGGAGAAACTTCAAGTACATTCATGATCAGTCTCCATTTGTCAGAATCTTATGATAACACATGGGTATTGGATACCGGGAGTGTTTATCATATCTGCAATTCATTATAGGTTCTACCAGGACCTAGGAGATTGAACAGAGACGAGATGAACCTTAAGATAGGCAATGGAGCAAAGATTGCTATAGTGGCTATTGGCAAGGTCACCTTACATCTGCCTGGTAGAGCTATTATTGCATTAGATGCATGCTATTATATTTCTTCTATTATTAAAAATATTATTTTCATTTCATATTTGACAGTTAGTGGATATAAATTAGTTTTTGAGAACAATCGTTGTTCAATATTATTAGATGATGAGATCATCATGAGAGGAACATTGCATAATGGTAAATTTATGCTAAATATAGCTCCACATATCATGAGTGTAAGTGAGTCTAAGAGGAAACAAGAAGAGATAAACAATGCATATCTGTGGCATTGTAGACTAGGTCACATCCATGAGGGAAGGATTCAAAAGTTGCTGAAGAATAGATATCTAGATCCATTTGACTATGAGTCATATGAGACTTGTGAACCTTGCCTTCGGGGAAAGATGACCACCTCTCCATTTAGTGGAATTGGAGAGAGAGCCACTAAGTTATTGGAACTCATACATAGTGATGTTTGCGATCCCATGTCGACTCATACCATAGGTAGTTACTCCTACTTTATTACTTTCACTGATGATTTCTTAAGATATGAATATGTGTACTTGATGAAGTACAAGTCTGAGGTTTTTAAGAAATTCAAGGAATATAAAAATGAAGTGAAAAACTAGACAGGAAAGAGTATTAAAACCCTTCGATCAGATCGAGGAGGTGAGTACTTGAGTACAGAGTTCACCCAGTTCCTCAAAGACCATGGGATTTTATTCCAATGGACATCTCCTTATACACCACAGCTTAATGGTGTATCAGAAAGGAGGAATTGCACATTGTTAGACATGGTGTGTTCCATGATGTGTTTCACCGACCTGTTGGGAAATCCTTCAGGGGAGCGACATCACATGCATAGCAGAAGAATAGAAAACAAATCCCCAGATTTCTCATAGAAAGTTTTCGTCATCGTGCGAAGATCGGTGTATCAAAACAAATCCACAAAAACTGCATGTGTTAAAGAAAGTACCTAGGAGATCGTATATCCCTAAATTCCTACAGATCTGTGGGAGAGGATGAAGGAGGTCAAGCGTCCTCCTCTCTAACGGTATCCACATGGCAAGGATTACGACGATGCACCTCTCTCTCTAGGGAGAGGAGAACAGGAGGTGGCTACCAAAAGAAACCCCTTAGCCTATAGAGCTTTGGTTCCCTCCTATTTATAGAGGCCCCCTGAAAACCCTAATGGATCTTTTGCCCTATTGGGTATTGGATCTCCATCCAATTACCCAAGCCTCTTGGATTAGTGGGTCTCTACTCAATAATCTCTTATTAGCAATTATTGGATCTCATCTCAGGATCCAATAATTCAGGGGCTTAATGGATATCCAATAAGATAGGGGGTTCAGCAGATATCTCATATCCGAACCTCTACTCATCGCAACACCTACCATATGTGTGTGACCCTCTAGGCCCAATATCGAGCTGGCCATGAGTCATACTTGTCAAAACTCCTTCTGACTTAGTGAATTATTATCTCTATAATAATTCACCAAACTCATCGACTGCAGACGTACAAGGACACTACACCGCGGCCCCTAAACGATACAGGGGAATTTAATCCTTTGGACCTATCTATCCTCAGTTACCATGTATCTATAGTCCCTCATCCATCTAATATCCTAGAGACCCTATATCGGGCATGGTGTTATCAGGCCCATACGGTCTCTCCTCGAGTCTTACTCTTGTCGGATTCTCCCGAAGAACTCTTTTTCTCTCAATCCGAATAACCTTAGCCAAGAATTTATTCAAGCAAGAACATATAGGATATTCCTCTCATGATACCGAGAGCGGATGATCCTCTATTGACACTCAATAGCCCTCGTAAGGTTGGCTACCACTCCCAATGATCGGTTGTACTAGATTTGGAACTTTCCAAACTTATAAGTTTGGTATCAAAGGGTGGAGTTCTCATATAGGACATCCTTGGTGTCTCAAGTCTAAGGACCAGATACACTACTGGACTACGGAATCGTTGTCAGACATGAGGTATCAATAACCATCCAGCATTCCGTAAGCGGATCAATTAGTGAACTCATTCCCCAATGAGCACTTGCACTGTACCCTTAGTGTCCCCACACGAGTAGCTATGAGACCAGCCACCTCCATCATATGGACGGGTATACAGCACACCAATCTATTCGATTATCTTGATGTCCTTCTCGAGTAACCTATGACCAGGATAATTTAGGATCTGTGTTTAAAGGTGAATCGGTCTCATTATCGTGATCTCATCACGATCCGATTCCTATTGCACAGATCCAAGGACATCACAATATATGCAACACGCAAGATAAAGTAATAAAATGCCTAATAATATGTAAAGAGAAAAAGTGCATATCAAGTCACAAGTGCCATAACTCATATGATTGGCTTGGAGGGCACATATGACTAGCAATCTCCCACTTAACTTAAAGCCAATCACTAACATGTCTGATCCCTATCAGACCTCTATGACGCTCAAAGACAATTTGAGTTAGTAGCTTTGTCAGTGGATCTGCAATGTTATCTTTGGATGGAACACTTTCCACTACTACATCTCTTCGGGCCACGATCTCTCTAATAAGCTAGAACCTCCTTAGAACACTTCTGATGAGACCCGGGTTCCCTTATTTGAGTAATCGCCTCGTAGTTATCGCAATATAAGAGAATTGACTCCTCGCTACTCGAGACGACTCCTAGATCTGTGATGAACTTCTTCATCCAGACTCCCTCCTTTGCTGCCTCTACCGCAGTAATGTATTCCGCCTTTGTGATCGAGTTAGTAGTCATGTCTTGCTTGGAACTCTTCTAGCATACTACTCCTCCATTTAGGGTGAACACATACCCTGAATTAGACTTGCTATCATTGACATCGGACTGGAAGCTCGAGTCCGTGTAGCCTCAACCTTGAGGCTACTACCTCCATGTACCAGTAAAAGATCCTTGGTCCTTCTCAAGTACTTAAGGATTCATTTTATTGCATTCTAGTGCTCCAAGCCTGAATCTGCCTGATATCTGCTCGTGACACTCAGAGCATGTGTTATATCAGGCCTGGTACATAGCATAGTATACATGATAGATCCTATCGCTAATGCATATGGCATCATATCCATGTGTGCCCTTTCTTCAGGAGTCTTTGGGGACATACTCCTAGAAAGTGATATTCCATGTCTCATTGGTATGTGACCTCTCTTGGAATTTTCTATGCCAAACCCTTTGACAATGGTGTCTATGTACCTTGACTTTGACAAGCCAAACATCCTCTTGGATTTATCTGTATAGATCTGTATCCCCAATATGTAGGATGCTTCCCCTAAGTCCTTCATGGAGAAGTGCCTAGATAACCAAGTCTTTACTGTGGAGAGCATTCCTACATCATTCCCAATGATCAGGATATCATCCATATATAATACAAAAAAGGTGATACTACTCCCACTTAATTTTCTGTATACACATGGTTCATCTTCGTTCTTAACGAAGTCATAAGATCTGATTGCCTCATCAAATCTTATATTCTAACTTTGGGAAGCTTACTTCAATCCATAAATGGACCTAAGCAACCTACACACCTTATCTGGGTTATCCCTGAATATGAATCCCTCATACTGTATTATATACACCTCCTCGAGGTTGCCATTGAGGAATGTGATTTTGGCATTCATTTGCCAGATCTCATAATCATAGTGTGCTGCAATAGCCAAAAGAATTCGAATGGATTTTAGCATGGCTACAGGTGAGAAAGTTTCATCATAGTCAACACCTTGCCTTTGACGATACCCCTTAGCCACTAGCCTTGCTTTATAGGTCTCTACCTTTCCATCTACTCCAATCTTCTTTTTGAAGATCCACTTGCAGCCAATGGGTACAATACCCTCAGGTGCATTAACTAGATTCCAAACCTTGTTGGAGTACATGGATTCCATTTCTGAATTCATAGCTTCTTGTCATTTTCCAGAGTCTATGCTCATAATAGCCTCCTCGTTGGTCTAAGGATCAATATCTTCAACATCCTCTCTTATGATATGTCCCACATATCTCTCAGGAGGATGTGATACTCTATCGGACCTACTTAAAGTTGGAACTTGTGTGTTAGGTATCTGAACAGACTCTGGCTGTGGAATGGTGCTTGAGCTAGGTTCTCCAACCTCATTCAATTCTATCATGCTCTCACTGTCTCCACCAAGAATGTGTTCCTTCTCAAGGAACACTGCTCTCTTGGCTACAAAGACCTTTTGGTCCTCAAAGTGATAGAAAAAATACCCACAAGTTTCCTTGGGATATCCCACAAATTTGCACCATTCCGTTCTTGATTCCAACTTGTCAAGGTTGTGTCTCTTAATGTAGGCAGGGCAGCCCCAAATCTTAACAATCTTAAGATCAGGCATCTTCTCATTATTGAATCTCAGATTTTGATGATGAAGTCAATTGGTGAAATATTTGTTCTAATATATTTTGTTGAGATAAGTGTGCAGGAATAACTACGATGGGATGAAAACATAAAGCGATTTACCGAGGTCAAGTCTGTCGGGTGTTCGAGGGAAGTATCGAAAGTCCGAGAAATCGTTGGAAGTGTTGCCAGAACCATCCAAGATCGAATCAAGGACTTGTCGAAGTTTTCGGAAGTTCGTCGCAAAGATCGTCGAAGGTTCACGGAACTTACCGGGAAGATTTGGAAGCTAGCCGAAAACTCGTTGAACTCGCCATACAATCCGGGAGTATGCTGGGAGTCTGCTGGAAGAAATCCGAGGGAAGAATCGGAAGTCAACCGGAATCTTACCGTAAAGCTCGCCGGAAGTTGACTTGAAGAATGTCGGGTTAAATCACATAGGATTATGTTTTAATTTAGTAGTTTGCACGTGATTAGAGCAAGGATTTAGAAATAATCATGTCTAAATTTAGTAGGGGCCAACTGGGCTCCTACTGGGCCAAATTGGGCCTTAAACAGGGCCCATTCAGCCTTTGCTGAATGGGCCAGGTGGTTGAACCGTCCAGCCTGGGGCGGTAGCACCGCCCCTGTTATGTCAGTCTGCCAGACTGACACAGGCGGTAGCACCGCCTCTGATAGGCGGTACCACCGCCTCTGACAGGCGGTTCCACCGCCTCTGACAGGCGGTTCCACCGCCTCTGATAGGCTGTCACCGGGAAACTCAAAAAATTTAAATTTGGAGCCCAAATTTCCCTTTCTCAGCTGAAAGGGCACCCTTTTGAGAGATATAATCTTGAGTTAAAGTCTTTAAATAGCCTTGAAAAGTCTTGTCACTTGCTAAGTGTTCACCTCCTTCTTCTTCTTGAGAAATCTTATAAGAGTTGGAACCTCTTGTAAAGGATTGTAAAAGGGGTATTTGGTCCTTCCCCTTCAAAGGATTTGCTAGTGGAAGTGTGGAGCCTTATCGTGAAGGCTTCAAGAGTGGATGTAGGTCATTTGACCGAACCACTATACATCATTGTGTTCATGAATGTGTGAGTGTTTACATTTTTGAATCATTTCATTACTTGCTGCAAATTGCTTAGTTCCTTGCTATTTCCTTTACTCAAGCAATTTCTTTCAAGTACTCTTTTGTCGAATCGAAATCTTCCTACGAACTTATCTTTTTGTAAAATCGGTTTCAAAATTATGATTTTAATCCGTTGCACTAATTCACCCCCCCCCCTCTTAGTGCCTTTTCGATCCTAACAATTGGTATCAGAGCAAGGTTTACTCTTATATTGGTTTAAACCCAAGAGAGATGGCCTACTCCGGTATGCAAAAGGGTCACTCCATTACTCGTCCGCCTATGTTTAATGGGTCGAATTATACATATTGGAAGACTCGTATGAGAATTTTTCTCATTTCTATGGATTTTTAACTTTAGAACATTGTTGAGAATGGTTTTGCAAAATCCTCTCTTCCGATGAGTGAATGGAATGAGTCGGAAAGGAAGATTTTTGCTCTCAATGCAAAGGCTATGAATGCCTTATTTTGTGCGCTTGATAAGAATGAGTTTAATCAGGTTTCTATTTGTGAATCGGCATTTGATATTTGGCGCACTCTTGAAATCACTCATGAAGGCACTAGCCGAGTGAAAGAGTCCAAAATCAACATTCTTGTGCATTCTTATGAACTTTTTCGGATGAAACCAAATGAGTCCATTGGAGACATGTACACCCGCTTTACGAATGTCATCAATGGACTTAAAGCTCTTGGTAAAGGTTGTTAAATCTCGGATTTTGATGATGAAATCAAGTGGTGAAATATTTGTATTAATCTCTTTGTTGAGATGAGTGTGCAGGAATTACTACGATGGAAAACATAACGTGATTTATCAAGGCCAAGTCCGTCGGTGGTTCATCGGAAGTCCGAGAGATTTTCGGAAGAGTTGCCGGAACCATCCAAGATCAACTCGGGACTTGTCGAAGTTTTCAAAGTCCATTTCAAAGATCGTCGAAGATTCGCGGAACTTAGGAAAATTCGGAAACCACCAAGACTAGTTGGGCTTTAGGAGTATCTTTGGAGACCACCGCAAAGAATCCTGAGGGAAGCATCGGAGGCCTGCTGAATCTCGTAGTAGTACTCTAAGTCGACTTGAAGGGTGTCCGATCAAATCACGTTAAGTTATGTTCAGAATTTGCACATGAGTAGAGCAAGGATTTAAGAAATAAATCCTGCCTAAAATTCAAGAGGAGCCAACCAGGCCACTACATGTGTCAAGTTGAGGACTGAAACAGCCCCATTCACTCGTCCGAATGGGGGCAAGAGGTGGAACCGCTTAAGCCTGGGGCGGTGGAACCGCTACTGGGCGGTGGAACCGCCACTGAGCGGTAGCACCGCCAAGACACACACAAAGCGGTGGAATCGCCGCCTCGGGCGGTAGTACCGCTTTTGTTCATCGACGGGCGGTGGAACCGCTGGTGAAGGTGGCACCGCTGCCATCGGATCGAGCGGTAGCACGCCGCTCGGGCGGTGGCACCGCTTCATCGCCAAAGATCGACACAGTGTGGCACCGCCGACAAAGCGGTGGCACCGCTTTGACCACCTGAATCTGGGACTCCAAATTCACTTGGAATTTGGAGCCCAATTTTAAATCCACTTTTGGATCTATAAATACCCCCCCTTTCTCAGCTGAAAGGGTTACCCTTTTGAGCAAAAAGTTTGAGTCTTGAGCTTTTGAAGAGTCTTTGAAAAGTGTTGTATTCTTTGCTAAGTGTTCACCTTTCTTCTTCTTGAGAGATCTTGTACAAGTGTGAACATCTTGTAAAGGGTTGTAAAAAGGGGTGTTTGATCCTTCCCTTCAAAGGACTTGCTAGTGGAAGAGCGGAGCCTCATTGCAAAGGCTTCAAGAGTGGATGTAGGTCATTTGACCGAACCACTATACATCATTGTCTCCTCAAATGTGTGAGTGTTTACATTTCAAATCACTTCATTTCTTGGTGCAAGTTCTTAGCAATTACTTTCAAGTTCTCTTTCGTCGAATCGAATTCTTCCACGAACTTGTGTTTCTTTGAGAAATCGGTTTCAAGAATACGAGTTTAATCCGCTGCACTAATTCACCCCCCCCTCTTAGTGCCTTTTGATCCTTTCAATTGGTATCAGAGCAAGGTTTGCTCTCATATTGGTTTAAAACCCAAGAGAGATGGCCTACTCCGGTATGCAAGAGGGTCTCTCCATTACTCGCCCACCCATGTTCAATGGGTCGGATTATACGTATTGGAAGACTCAGATGAGAATTTTTCTTATCTCCATGGACTTCGAACTTTGGAACATTGTCGAAAATGGCCTGCAAAATCTTCTCTTCCGATGAGTGAATGGAATGAGTCGGAGAAGAAGATTTTCGCTCTCAATGCAAAGGCTATGAATGCCTTATTTTGTGCACTTGATAAGAATGAGTTTAATCGGGTTTCCATTTGTGAATCGGCTTTTGATATTTGGCGCACTCTTGAAATCACTCATGAAGGCACTAGCCGAGTGAAGGAGTCCAAAATCAACATTCTTGTGCATTCCTACGAACTTTTTCTGATGAAACCAAATGAGTCCATTGAGACATGTACACCCGCTTTACGGATGTCATCAAGGACTTAAAGCTCTTGGTAAAGGTTTTTGAATTTTGAATTGGTAACTAAGATTTTAAGATCCTTCCAAAGTGTTGGGATCCAAAGGTCACGCCATTCAAGAGGCCAAGGATCTTAAAGTATTTCCCATTGAAGAACTTATTGGATCTCTAATGACTTACGAGATGACGTGCCATGCTCATGAAGAGCTTGAGAACCCCTTCCAAAGAACAGAAGGATATGGCACTTAGAACACAAGAAGACCACTTGAAAGGAACATCAAGTGATGAGGATAGTGACAATGACATTGCACTTCTAACTCGAAAGTTTAAGAGATTCATAAGAAAGAACAAGTTCAAAAATGACACAAAAAGCAAATTTGAACACAAAAAGGACCAAGTCATTTGCTACGAATGCAAGAAGCCGGGACACTTCAAGAATGAATGCCCTCAAGCCAAGAAGAAGCAATTCAAGAAGAAAAAGCCTTGAAGGCCACATGGGATGATTCAAGTGACTCGAGATTGAAGAGGCTAGCAACAAAGAGGAGGCAAATTTCGCTCTAATGGCATTTGGAGAAGAGGTTAGTGAGTTACTTAATGAAGAGTTATCTTTCGATGAACTTTCTATGGCTTTTCATGAGTTGTTTGATGAATGTAGAACTATTAGTAAGAAGTTCAATTTACTTAAGAAAGAGCATGCTTTATTACAAAGTAAATTCAATAGTCTTCAAAACCCTTCTCTACCCCCATGCTCTAAGTGTGAAGACTTAGATGCAACAAAAAGGGAGAACTTGTTACTCAAAGAGACCCTAAACAAGTTTAAGGTCGGTAGCAAGGGCTTAGACATGATTCTTGCTAACAAAGGTCATGTCGGAAATAGAAGTGGTATCGGATTTGTGAGAGGTTCTCACCAAAATCCCACCACCTTTGTTAAAGGGTCTACATTGCATGTATCACCCTATTTGAAATGTAATTTTGTTGCAAACGGGACATGTTACCTACAAATGTCCATTCAAGAAAATTTGTCCACAAAAGTTGATATGGGTTCCTAAAGGAACCATAAACAATTCAATGACAAATTACAAAATAAGTAGATCAATTTGTAAGGAACCCAAAATCAAATGGGTACCTAAAAACAATCCTCTTTGTAGACAAACTCACAAGCTAGGAGCAAGAAATGGTATCTTGATAGTGGATGCTCAAGGCACATGACCGGAGATCCATCTCATTTCTCTATGCTCTCTAGCAAAGAAGAAGGATATGTCACTTTCGGAGACAACAACAAGGGTAAAATCATTGGCAAGGGAACCATAGGTAACAAATCAAGTTTTTCAATTGATGATGTGTTACTAGTTGATGGTTTAAAACATAATCTTTTAAGTATTAGTCAACTATGTGATAAAGGTTATGTTGTTAAATTTGAATCCAATGTTTGCATTATTGAAAAACCCAACAACAACATATCCATGATTGCTTTAAAACAAAACAATGTCTACACAATAAATATTGATAAATTAAGTAATGAAATGTGTTTTTCGGTTTTGAATGATGACGCTTGGCTTTGGCATAGGAGGCTAGGCCATGCAAGCATGAAACTAATCTCTAAGATTTCATCTAGAGATTTAGTAAGAGGTATCCCAAACACGAAATTTGTTAAGGATAAGGTATGTGATGCATGTCAACTAGGAAAACAAATAAAGACTAGTTTCAAATCAAAAATCACATTAGCACCACTAGACCATTGCAATTGATCCACTTGGACTTATTTGGACCAATTGACATAACAAGCCTAGGTGGTAGCAAATATGCTTTTGTAATTGTGGATGACTATAGTAGATACACTTGGACCTATTTTTTGGCTCATAAAAGTGATTGCTTCAAATGTTTCTCTAAATTTTGTAAACTCACTCAAAATGAAAAAGGCTTTATGATCTCATCAATACGAAGTGATCATGGAGGTGAATTTCAAAATCATGACTTCCAAAATTTATGTGAAACAAACGGATACAATCACAACTTCTCTACTCCAAGAAATCCACAACAAAATGGAGTAGTAGAAAGGAAAATAGAAGTTTGCAAGAAATGGCTAGAACCATGTTAAATGAATATAATTTACCAAAATATTTTTGGGCCGAAGCCGTGAATACGGCTTGCTATGTGATGAATAGAGTTCTAGTGAGACCATCCCTATCCAAAACTCCATATGAATTATGGAATGATAAAACCCAATGTTTCTTACTTTAAAGTTTTTGGTTGCAAATGCTTTATTTTGAATGAAAAGGATGCCTTAGGAAAATTCGATGCAAAATCCAATGAAGGCATATTTCTTGGTTATTCTTCCGTTTCTAAGGCTTTTAGTGTTTTCAACAAGAGAACCTTACTTATAGAAGAATCTATTCATGTGGTTTTTAATGAAGTTTCGAATTTAAGAAAAAGATTTTGATGATGATTTTGGTCTTGATGATTTGAATTTGAATGAACCTCTCCTCAAAATAACATCTTGGATGCATCTTCTTCCCAAGCTTCCTTACCAAAGGAATGGAAGTATGTAGATGCTCATCCCAAGGAGTTAATTATAGGAGATGCATCGAAAGGGGTTCAAACTCGCTCTTCTTTCAAAAATTTTTGTGCCCATGCTGCCTTTCTTTCTCAAGTTGAACCAAAATGCATTGTTGAGGCCCTAAAAGATGATTCTTGGGTTATCGCAATGCAAGAAGAATTGAATCAATTTGAGAGGAATGAGGTATGGAAGCTTGTTCCTAGACCTAATGACCACTTAGTTATTGGTACTAAGTGGGTCTTTAGAAACAAGCAAGATGAATGAATGTATCGTGGTTAGAAACAAGGCTAGACTAGTGGCCAAAGGTTTCAACCAAGAAGAAGGTATCGATTATGAAGAAACCTTCGCTCCGGTGGCAAGATTGGAAGCCATTAGGATGCTCCTTGCCTATGCTAGTAGTAAAGATTTTAAATTATTTCAAATGGATGTCAAAAGTGCGTTTTTAAATGGTTTTATTTCCAAGAAGTTTATGTTGAACAACCACCCGGATTCAAAACTCTCTATTTCCTAACCATGTATTTAAGCTAACTAAGGCCTTATATGGTCTTAAACAAGCCCCTAGGGCTTGGTATGAGAGGCTTAGTTCTTTCTTGATTTCAAATAATTTCACTAAAGGCAAGGTTGATACTACATTGTTTATTAAACATTTTGAAAATAATTTTCTTATTGTTCAAATTTATGTTGATGATATCATTTTGGATCTTGTGATAAATCACTATGTGATTTATTTGCTAAGGATATGAGTGATGAATTTGAGATGAGCCTAATGGGAGAACTAAATTTCTTTTAGGACTTCAAATCAAGCAACTAAGTAATGGTATATTTCTAAATCAATCAAAATACACATTGGAATTGTTAAAACGATTCAATATGGATGGATCAAAGGAAATTAGCACTCCTATGAGCACCTCCACTAAATTAGATATGGATGAAAATGGAGAAAGCTTTGATCAAAAACTTATAGGGGCATGATAGGTAGCTCGCTTTATCTCACCGCAACTGCAGACACGATATCATGTTCAAGTGTAGGGCTATGTGCAAGATTCCAAGCTAATCCTAAGCTATCTCACTTGAAAGCGGTCAAGAGGATTCTTAGATATCTTAAAGGGACCCCTAATCTTGGATTATGGTATCCAAAATCTGAAAACTTTAGTTTGAAAGCTTATGCAGATGCGGATTTTGGTGGATGTAAACTAGATAGAAAAAGCACATCCGGAACATGCCAATTTCTAGGACATGCACTTGTTTCTTGGACTTCAAGAAACAAAATTCGATTGCACTATCTACAAAGCAGGTTGAATATATAGCTGCTAGTGCATGTCGTGCACAAGTTATTTGGATGAAAATACACTAGAGGACTATGGAATCTACTTAAAAATATTCCTATAAAGTGTGATAACACGAGTGCAATTTGTCTAACTAAAAATGCAATCCAACACTCTCGCACTAAGCACATTGACATCGTGCATCACTTTATACGTGATCATGTAAGTAGTAGAAATGTCACTCTTGATTTTGTTGATACAAATCATCAATTAGCGGACATTTTTACGAAACCTTTAAATGAGGAACAATTTGATTTTATTAGAAGGGAATTAGGCATGCTAAACGCCCAAGTAAGTAACCTTTTATGTCTTTTCTTAAAATTATGTTTAAACTATGATTTCCATCAATTTGATTCGGATTGTCCATGGATTTATTTCTTTTGACTTCATCCCATCTCTGAGATTTTTTAAAAAAAAAAAAAAAAAAAAAAAAACATTAAAATCCGAAGTGGTTTTGTGCACGGCGTGTAGCATCTGCTGATTCGGGCGGTGGAACCGTCAGAGTCACCACAAAGCGGTGGAACTGCTTCACTGGGCGTGGAACCGCCCGAACACCCTCCTATAAAACGATTAGGGGCCGGCGGTAGAACCGCTCCCTAATCTGCATACCGCCTCCTCACTCTTCCAAACTCTTCCAAACTTCAAAATTGGTGTGATTTCTTCCTATCTAGAAGCCTAAGGAGGAGATTCTATCGTGATTCATTCTTCCTACATCTCAAAGAACCAATCTAAGGTAAAAACAGAATTCTTTCTCTTTCATTTTCTTGTGAAGTTTCATTCCTTTCTTCAATTAATTTTAGGTTATTCATGAATAGAAATGGCTCCTAGAAGAACATCAAGAGACAAAGGAAAAAGGATGGAGGTAGATTCATTTGACCAATCCTTGTTTAAATCACAAGAAGCCTCCCTTAGATTTTTCTGAATTTGGTTCAAGACCCATTCACAAAGGAAAGTATGTTGATTTGAATCAATTAGGAAACTTAGAACCTTTCATGTGGTTTTGACTTAGAGGCTTTACCTATTCTCGCAAATTATTGAACCTATTTATCCACGTTTAGTTAAGTTGTTCTATGCTAATTTAATCATGGATGATGATGGCTTGTCAACTTATCTTCTAGGTAATGAGATTCAAATATGTGATAATACTATATGCTCATTAATTGGAATTGTTGAAAAAGAGCTAGGATGTTATTTTCGGGAAAATGGGATATGGACACAGCTTGGTGCCACTCACTCTAAGCTTTAGAAACTGTGTTTGCAAACCCAAATTTAGGAATAATTCCCAAGAGTTGTGAACATCTATTACCTTTAACTCTAAAATTTTGCATCACATTCTGATAAACATTATTATTCCTAAGCAGTTTCATCATGATGAGACTGGTTTCACCGAATTAGGTACCTTATATTGATTATGACTAGACAACAATCTGCTTTTGGTTACCTAATCAAAAACACATGATAGAGGTTCTTTCTAAAGGATCAATGTTACCATATGGAGGTTTAATAACTAGACTATTGCATGCCCATAACATCTGATTCCACCGGATGAAGAAGCAATACAAATCGAAAAATTTAATGTTATTAATGTTAAACTACTGAGACGACTTAGATGTACTATCGAGCATGGAATAGGAGTTAGGCAACCTAGAGATGTGATATACCTCCCCTACTGTAGACCATCCCGAAACACCAGTCCTTAGGGGAAATGAATCTCCTCCTCCCGATCCTTTTGTTGCAGCCTACATCAAGTGACATTTTCTGCTCCATCTACTACTGAATTGACCCGATCATGAGAGAGTTAAATGAAGTAAAACTACAGCAAATTGAAATTTTGAAGGAGATGCGGAAGATGAACTTAAAGATCGATCACATGTATAGGCATCTTGGCATTCCTCCCGAAGAGTAGCTTGTGTGTTTTCTTTTGAACGATATAAACTTATGTTGTATGTTGACATGTATGTTGTATTCCTTACATCATGACATCTATATTGTCTTAACTTCATGATATATCTTTTTCGCCACTGTGGAATGGTTTTCGTTTTTTCGATTTCCTTTTCCATATCTCGTGATGTTTTCCGACCCTCCTTGTTGTTATAATTCCCTCGCTCCTTTTTTGTTGATGACAAAGGGGAGAAATGAAATGTGTATTGCTATATGATATGCATATTGTCCAAATTAAACTTAGTTGGGTTCTTGATATCATGCTTTCTTTTATATGTATACTTCATTGATATCCTTGATGTCTAGTTTGAAATCTTGAAATTAAAATTAATTATGTTGAATTCAAAATTGAATTCAAGCGATTTTTCTTTATGGCATATACATAGGGGGAGTTAAGAATAACTCCATCACCAATTGATTGTCATCATCAAAAAGGGGGAGATTGTTAAATCTCGGATTTTGATGATGAAATCAAGTGGTGAAATATTTGTATTAATCTCTTTGTTGAGATGAGTGTGCAGGAATTACTACGATGGAAAACATAACGTGATTTATCAAGGCCAAGTCCGTCGGTGGTTCATCGGAAGTCCGAGAGATTTTCGGAAGAGTTGCCGGAACCATCCAAGATCAACTCAGGGACTTGTCGAAGTTTTCGAAAGTCCATTTCAAAGATCGTCGAAGATTCGCGGAACTTCCGGAAAATTCGGAAACCACCAAGACTAGTTGGGCTTGCCGGAGTATGCTGGGAGACCACTGGCAGCAATCCGAGGGAAGCATCGGAGGCCTGCCTGAATCTCGCCGTAGTACTCGCCGGAAGTCGACTTGAAGGGTGTCCGATCAAATCACGTTAAGTTATGTTCAGAATTTGCACATGAGTAGAGCAAGGATTTAAGAAATAAATCCGCCCAAAATTCAAGAGGAGCCAACCAGGCCACTCGTGTCAAGTTGAGTTGACCAAATAGGCCCCATTCGGCTCTGTCTCGAATGGGGGCAAGAGGTGGAACCGCCAAGCCTGGGGCGGTGGAACGCCGCACTGGGCGGTGGAACCGCCACTGGAGTGTAGCACCGCCAAGACACACACACAAAGCGGTGGAACCGCATGCCTGAAAGCTGTAGTACCGCCAGCCATCGACGGCGTGTGGAACCGCTGGTGGAGCGGGGTGGCACCGCTTCAGCCACGGATCGAGCGGTAGCACCGCCGCTCTGGGCGGTGGCACGCTTCAGCACGCCGGGCCAAAGATCGACACAGTGTGGCACGCTTCGACAAAGTGGCACCGCTTTGACCACTGAATCTGGGACTCCAAATTCACTTGGAATTTGGAGCCCAATTTTAAATCCACTTTTGGATCTATAAATACCCCCTTTCTCATTGAAAGGGTTACCTTTGAGCAAAAAGTTTGAGTCTTGAGCTTTTGAAGAGTCTTTGAAAAGTGTTGTATTCTTTGCTAAGTGTTCACCTTTCTTCTTCTTGAGAGATCTTGTACAAGTGTGAACATCTTGTAAAGGGTTGTAAAAGGGGTGTTTGATCCTTCCCCTTCAAAGGACTTGCTAGTGGAAGAGCGGAGCCTCATTGCAAAGGCTTCAAGAGTGGATGTAGGTCATTTGACCGAACCACTATACATCATTGTCTCCTCAAATGTGTGAGTGTTTACATTTCTGAAATCACTTCATTTCTTGGCTGCAAGTTCTTAGCAATTACTTTCAAGTTCTCTTTCGTCGAATCGAATTCTTCCACGAACTTGTGTTTCTTTGAGAAATCGGTTTCAAGAATACGAGTTTAATCCGCTGCACTAATTCACCCCCCCCCCTCTTAGTGCCTTTTGATCCTTTCAAAGGTTTTTCTAATTTTGAGTTGGTAACTAAAATTTTAAAATCCCTTCCAAAGAGTTGGGATCCAAAAGTAACGGCCATTCAAGAGGCCAAGGATCTTAAAGTATTTCTGCTTGAAGAACTTATTGGGTCTCTAATGACCTACGAGATGACGTGCCATGCTCATGAAGAGCTTGAGAACCCCCTTCCAAAGAACAGGAAGAATATGGCACTTAGAACACAAGAAGACCACTTGAAAGGAACATCAAGTGATGAGGATAGTGACAATGACATTGCACTTTTAACTCGAAAGTTTAAGAAATTTATAAGAAAGAACAAATTTAAAAATGACACAAAAAATAAATTTGAACACAAAAAGGACCAAGTTATTTACTACGAATGCAAGAAGCCGAGACACTTCAAGAATGAATGCCCTCAAGCCAAGAAGAAGCAATTCAAGAAGAAGAAAACTTTGAAGGCCACGTGGGATGATTCAAGTGACTCTAAGGTTGAAGAAGCTAGCAACAAAGAGGAGGCCAACTTCGCGCTAATGGCATTAGGAGAAGAGGTTAGTGAGTTATTTTATGAAGAGTTATCTTTCGATAAACTTTCTATTGCTTTTCATGAGTTATTTGATGAATGTAGAACTATTAGTAAGAAGTTCAATTTGCTTAAGAAAGAGCATGTGTTATTACAAAGTAAGTTCAATAGTCTCCAAACCCCTTCTCTACCCCCATGCTCTAAGTGTGAACACTTAGAAGCAACAAAAAGGGAGAACTTGCTACTCAAAGAGACCCTAAACAAGTTTAAGGTCGGTAGCAAGGGCTTGGACATGATCCTTGCTAACAAGGGTCACGTCAAAAATAGAAGTGGAATCGGATTTGTGAGTGGATCTCACCAAAATCCCACCACCTTCATTAAATGTCTCATATTGCATGTATCACCCCATTTGAAATTTAATTTTTGTGGTAAAATGGGACATGTTGCTTACAAATGTCCATTCAAGAAAATTAGTCCATAAAAATTGATATGGGTTCCTAAAGGAACCATAAACAATTTAATATTGAATTACAAATTAAGTAGATCAATTTGTAAGGCACCCAAAATCAAATGGGTATCTAAAAACCATCCTCTTTTGTAGACAAACTCACAAGCTAGGAGCAAGAAATGGTATCTTGATAGTGGATGCTCAAGGCACATGATCGTAGATCCATCTCATTTCTCTATGCTCACTAGCAAAGAAGAAGGGTATGTCACCTTCGGAGATAACAACAAGGGTAAAATCATTAGCAAGGGAACCATAGGTAACAAATCAAGTTTTTCAATTAATGATGTGTTGCTAGTTGATGGTTTAAAACATAATCTTTTAAGCATTAGTCAATTATGCGATAAAGGTTATGTTGTTAGATTTGAATCTAATGTTTGTATCATTGAAAAACCAAACAATGATATATCCATGATTGCTTTAAAATAAAACAATGTCTACACCATAAATATTGATGAATTAAGTAATGAAATGTGTTTTTCGATTTTGAATGATGATGCTTGGCTTTGGCATAGGAGATTAGGCCATGCAAGCATGAAACTAATTTCTAAGATTTCATCTAGAGAGTTAGTAAGAGGAATCCCAAACATGAAATTCGTTAAGGACAAGGTATATGATGCATGTCAACTAGGAAAACAAATAAAAACTAGTTTCAAATCAAAAAATCAAATTAGCACCACTAGACCATTGCAATTGATCCATTTGGACTTATTTGAACCAATTGACATAACAAGCCTAGGAGGTAGCAAATATGCCTTTGTAATTGTGGATGACTATAGTAGATACACTTGGACCTATTTCTTGGCTCACAAAAGTGATTGTTTCAAATGTTTCTTTAAATTTTGTAAACTCACTCAAAATGAAAAAGGTTTTATGATTTCATCAATTCAAAGTGATCACGGAGGTGAATTTCAAAATCATGACTTTCAAAATTTTTGTGAAATAAACGGATATAACCATAACTTCTCTACTCAAAAAAATCCATAACAAAATGGAGTAGTGGAAAGGAAAAATAGAAGTTTGCAAGAAATGGCTAGAACCATGTTAAATGAATATAATTTGCCAAAATATTTTTGGGCCGAAGCCGTGAATACGGCTTGCTATGTTATGAATAGAGTTCTAGTGAGACCATCCTTATCTAAAACTCCATATGAATTATGGAATGATAAAAAACCTAATGTTTCTTATTTTAAATTTTTTGGTTATAAATGCTTTATTTTAAATGAAAAGGATGTCTTAGGAAAATTCGATGCAAAATCCAATGAAGGCATATTTCTTGGTTATTCTTCCGTTTCTAAGGTTTTTTGTATTTTTAACAAAAGAACCTTAGTTATAGAAGAATCTATTCATGTGGTTTTTAATGAAATTTCTAAATTTAAGAAGAAAGATTTTGATGATGATTTTGGCTTTGATAATTTGAATTTGAATGAACCCTCTCCTCATAATGACAACTTGGATGCATCTTCTTCCCAAACTTCCTTACCCAAGGAATGGAAGTATGTAGATGCTCATCCTAAGGAGTTAATTATAGGAGATGCATCGAAAGGGGTTCAAACTTGCTCTTCTTTCAAAAATTTTTATGTCCATGTCGCTTTTCTTTCTCAAGTTGAACCAAAATGCATTGATGATGCCTTGAAAGATTATTCTTGGGTTATCATAATGCAAGAAGAATTGAATCAATTTGAGAGGAATGAGGTATGGAAGCTTGTTCCTAGACCTAATGACCACTTAGTTATTGGTACTAAGTGGGTCTTTAGAAACAAGCAAGATGAATGTGGTATCGTGGTTAGAAACAAGGCTAGACTAGTGGCCAAAGGTTTCAATCAAGAAGAAGGTATCGATTACGAAGAGACCTTCGCTCCGGTGGCAAGATTAGAAGCCATTCGGATGCTCCTTGCCTATGCTAGTAGTAATGATTTCAAGTGAAGTCTATGTCAAACAACCACCCAGATTTGAAAATTCTCTTCTTCCTAACCATGTGTTTAAGCTAACTAAGGCTCTATATGGTTTAAAATAAGCCCCTAGGGATTGGTATGAGAGGCTTAATTCTTTTTTAATTTCAAATGATTTTACTAAAGGCAAGGTTGATACTACATTGTTTATTAAATATTTTAAAAATAATTTTCTTATTGTTCAAATTTATGTTGATGATATTATTTTTGGTTCTTCTAATAAATCACTATGTGAATCATTTGCCAAGAATATGAGTGATGAATTTGAGATGAGCCTAATGGGAGAACTAAATTTCTTTTTAGGATTGCAAATTAAGCAACTAAGTGATGGTATATTTCTAAATCAATCAAAGTATAAATTAGAATTGTTAAAATGATTTAACATGGATGGATCAAAAGACATTAGCCCTCCTATGAGCACCTCCACTAAGTTAGATATGGATGATAATGGAGAAAGTTTTGATCAAAAAACATATAGGGGTATGATTGGTAGCCTACTTTATCTCACTACAACTAGACCTGACATCATGTTTAGTGTAGGGCTATGTGTAAGATTCCAAGCTAATCCTAAGCTATCTCATTTCAAAGCTGTTAAAAGAATCCTTAGATATCTTAAAGGGACTCCGAATCTTAGATTATGGTATCCAAAATCTGATAACTTTGATTTGAAAGCTTATGCAGATGCGGATTTTGGTGGATGTAAAATAGATAGAAAAAGCACATCCGGAACATGTCAATTTCTAGGACATGCACTTGTTTCTTGGATTTCCAAGAAACAAAATTAGGTTGCACTATCTACGGTAGAAGCCGAATATATAACTGCAAGTGCATGCTGTGCACAGGTTATTTGGATGAAAAATACACTAGAAGACTATGGTATTTATTTAAAAAATATTCCTATAAAATATGATAACATGAGTGTTATCTGTCTAACTAAAAATTTGATTCAACACTCTCGAACCAAGCACATTGACATTAGGCATCATTTTATACGTGATCATGTCAGTAGTAAAGATGTCACCCTTGAATTTATTGATACAAATCATCAATTAGCAGACATTTTTATAAAATCTTTAAATGAGGAACAATTTGATTTTATTAGAAGGGAATTAGGCATGTTAAATTGTCATAATAAGTGAGTTTTATTATATGAGATTTTTCTTTGAAATTTTGGTTTTCGTCGATTTTCTTTCCTCTCGGATTTCTTTTCATCGATTTCTTCTTGACATCATCCCATCTCTAAAAACAAATTAAAAAAAAAAATTTTAAAAAAAATTGTGCTACCGGTGGTAGCACCGCCAGATCCGACAATAGCACCACCTGGGTAGTCAGACCCCAGGCGGTAGAAAACTTCGCTTGGGCGTAGAATCTGCTCGCTTGGGTGTAGTAGTACTGAACACCCCTTATAAAAGGGGTGAGTTAGGGCCGGCAGTAGAACCGCCCCCTAACCTGAGAGACCTCTTCCTCACCTCCCTAATCCCCTCAAAACACTTCCAAGCCTTATTCTCTCCCTCTAGAAGCCTAAATAGGGGATTCTTTCCTTGATTCAAGCCCTCTACCTCTCAAGGGAACAAAACTAAGGTAAAATCTGAAATTTTTCTCCTCTTTTTCTTGCCTAGTTTAGTTCTTTCCTTTAAATTGATTATTGATCTATCCTCACTACAAATGGCTCCTAAAAGATCGTCAAGAGACAAAGGGAAAAGGGTGGAGGTAGATTCATTTGACCAATCTTTGTTTAAATCAAAAGAAGCATCCCTTAGATTTTCTAAACTTGTTTCTAGAACCATTCATAAAGGGAAATATGTTGATTTGAATCAATTAGGGAACCTTGAACCCATCATATGATTTGCTGACTTAGAGGTCTTACCAATTTTGCAAATTGTTGAACCTATCTATCCACGCTTGATTAAATTATTTTATGCTAATTTAAGCGTGAATGAAGATGGCTTATCTACCTATCTTCTAGGAAATGAGATCCAAATATCTGATAGTACAATATGCTCCTTGATTAGAATTGTTGAAAAAGAGTTAGGATGCTATTTTAGAGGGAAATGAGACATGGACACAATTGGAGCCACCCACTCCGAAGCCTTAGAAACTGTCTTTGCAAATCCGAACTTAGGCATAATTCCCAAGAGTTAGTGAACATTTGTTGCCTTTCAACTCTAAAATTTTACATCACATTCTTATAAGCATTATCATTCCTAAATAGTTTCATCAAGATGAGATCAGTTTAGCCGAGTTGGGTACCATATATTGGATCATGACTAGACAGCATTATTATTTTGGTTACCTAATCTGGCAACACATGATAGAAGTCAATTCTAAAGGGTTAATGTTATCATATGGAGGATTGATAACTAGATTATTGCATGCCCATAATATTAGTATTCCACCTGATGAAGAAGTAGTACAAGTGGACAAATTTAACATCATTTACATGAAACTACTTATGAGACTTAGGTGTACATTTGAGCATGGAATAGGGGTTAGACAACCTAGGAGAAGTGATATACATCTCCCACCAATAGAACATCCTGAAACACTAGTCTTTAGGGGAAGTGAATCTCCTCCTCCTAATCCCGTTGAAACAACTCCATCAGTGCTAGCTTCAGCTCCACCTTCTGACGATTCGATCATGAGAGAATTAAATGAAGTTAAATTGCAACAAATTGAATTTTTAAAGGAAATGCGAAAGATGAACCAAAAGATAGATCACATGTATAGGCACTTTGGCATTCCTCCAGAGGAGTAGTTTGTTGTATTTTCTTTTTGAACATTGTAAACTTTTATGCAACTTTGACATCTATGTTGTATTATCTTTACTACATTTTCTTGGGCACTGTAGAATGACATTCGAATTTCTGAATGATTTTTTTTCCCTCATTTGTGATATTTTTTTGGATATCTTTTTTTTACATATCTTTGGATGACGCACTCATAATATTTTCGATTTTCACTCGTATATGAATCCCTCTTTTCCTTTTTGTTGATGACAAAGGGGGAGAAATATGTGACAAGTGAATGCAATTGCCATGCGTTGATAGTTATATGCATTTGCCATGGTTTACAAGTTATTGCAAGTTATATGCTTGAAATGCTTATTTAGGTTCTTGATATCATTTTTTTATTGTGTATACTTCATTGATATTATTTGATACCTATTTATTTGACATCTTTTGACTTAATGATGAATGTCCATTCATCGACATTGTCATCATTAAGTAAACCATGAAGTTTTTCTTTCATATGTTGAATGACAAGTTAAACTTATCGTGTTGAATTCAAAGAAATTGAATTCAAGCAATTGTTACTATCTATGGCATATAGATAGGAGGAGTTAAGAGTAACTCCATCATCAATTGATTGTCATCATCAAAAAGGGGAAGATTGTTGAATCTCGGATTTTGATGATGAAGTCAATTGGTGAAATATTTGTTCTAATCTATTTTGTCGAGATAAGTGTGCAGGAATAACTACGATGGGATGAAAACATAAAGTGATTTACCGAGGTCAAGTCCGTCGGGTGTTCGAGGGAAGTATCGAAAGTCCGAGAAATCGTTGGAAGTGTTGCCGGAACCATCCAAGATTGAATCAGGGACTTGCCGAAGTTTTCGGAAGTTCGTCGCAAAGATCGTCGAAGGTTCGTGGAACTTATCGGGAAGATTTGGAAGCTAGCCGAAGACTCATTGAGCTCGCCATACAATCCGAGAGTATGCTGGGAGTCCACTAGAAGAAATCCGAGGGAAGTATTGGAAGTTCACCGAAATCTCACCGTAAAGCTCACCGGAAGTTGACTTGAAGAATGTCGGGTTAAATCACTTAGGATTATGTTTTAATTTAGTAGTTTACATGTGATTAGAGTAAGGATTTAGAAATAATCCTATCTAAATTTAGTAGGGGCCAATCGAGCTCCTATTGGGCCAAATTGGGCCTTAAACAGGGCCCATTCAGCCTTTGCTGAATGGGCCAAGCGGTTGAACCGCCTACTTGGGGTAGTAGCACCTGGTGGGCTGAGCGGTGGCACCACCCCTGTGTCGTCTGGCTAAACCGACACAAAGTGTAGCACCGCCTCTCGACAGTGACACCGAGAAACTCAAAAATTCAAATTTGGAGCCCAAATTTGAATCCATTTTGAGCCTATAAATACCCCCCCTTTCTCAGCTGAAAGGGCACCCTTTTGAGAGATATAATCTTGAGTTAAAGTCTTTAAATAGCCTTGAAAAATCTTATCTCTTGCTAAGTGTTCACCTCCTTCTTCTTCTTGAGAAATCTTGTAAGAGTGTGAACCTCTTGTAAAAGGTTGTAAAAGGGGTATTTGGTCCTTCCCCTTCAAAGGATTTGCTAGTGGAAGTGCGGAGCCTCATCGTGAAGGCTTCAAGAGTGGATGTAGGTCATTTGACCGAACCACTATACATCATTGTGTTCATGAATGTGTGAGTGTTTACATTTTTGAATCATTTCATTACTTAGCTGCAAATTGCTTAGTTCCTTGCTATTTCCTTTACTCAAGCAATTACTTTCAAGTACTCTTTTGTCGAATTGAAATCTTCCTACGAACTTGTCTTTTTGTAAAATCAGTTTCAAAATTACGATTTTAATCAACTGCACTAATTCACCCCCTCTTAGTGCCTTTTCGATCCTAACACTCATTCTATATCTCATATGGAGTAGACATTACTAACTTGGTTGGAATTCTGTTTAGAAGGTAAGCTGCGGTCTCTAGGGCATATCCCCAGAATGAGATGGGTAGGTCGACGAAACACATCATGGAATGCACCATGTCTAACAGTGTGCGATTTCTCCTTTCTGATACACCATTAAGCTGTGGTATATAAGGAGGTGTCCATTGGGATAAGATCCCATAGTCTTTGAGGAACTGGGTGAACTCTGTACTTAAGTACTCACCTCCTCGATCTGATCGAAGGGTTCTAATACTCTTTTCTGTCTGGTTCTCCACTTCTTGTTTCCTCTTAGACTCACTTACACTCATGATGTGTGGAGCTATTTCTAGCATAAATAAACCATTATGCATTGTTCCTCTCATGATAATCTCATCATCTAATATTATTGAACAATCATTGTTCTCAAAAACTAATTATATCCATTAACTGTTAAACATGAAATGAAAATAATGTTTTTGATAATAGAAGGAACATAATAGCATGCATCTAATGCAATAATAGCTCTGCCAGGTAGATGTAAGGTGACCTTGCCAATAGCCACTACAGCAACGATTTCTCCATTGCCCATCTTAAGGTCCATCTCGCTTGTGTTCAATCTCCTAGGTCCTATCAGTACCTACAACGAATTGCAGATATGATAAGCACTCCAGGTATCCAATACCCATGTGTTATCATAAGATTCTAATAAATGGAGACTGATCATGAATGTACCTAAAGCTTCTACAAGCTTCTATTTCACCCTCTCTGTAAGGTATTCTTTTTAGTTCCTCTTCCAATGTCCATCTTTGCCGTAGTGGAAGCACTAGCCTTTGTCCTTTGTTGGGTCTTTCTTGGCAATATTTACCTTACCCATTTTCCCCTTGCTCTTGCCCTTCTTAAGGGTCTTCTCAACCTTCCTTTTCTTTCTGGTCTCATTAGTGTAGAGAACCGGCTTCTCTTTCTTGATGGTGCTCTCTGCTTCTCTCAACATATTGAGGAGCTCTGGGAGGGTCACCTCAAGTTTATTCATATTAAAATTCATTATGAACTGAGAAAAGGAATTTGGTAGGGACTGAAGCACAAGATCCACACACAGGTTATCCACTAGGACCATTCCTAGACCTGTGAGTTTCTCGATCCACTCAATCATCTTAAGGATATGGTCCTGAACTGGTGTCCCCTCAGTCATCTTGGTATGGAAAAGGCTCTTTGATATCTCATATCGATTAGTTCTTCCCTGTTCCTCAAACAGTTTACGAAGATACAGGAGTATGGAATTAGCATCCATATTTTCATGTTGTCTCTATAACTCAGTAGTCATAGAGGCCAACATATAACACTGAGCAAGAGTGAAATCATTTAAGTACTTCATATAACGAGCGATCTCATCCTCACTTGCCCCTTCGTCGGGCATAGTGATCACTGTATCAAGGACATACATGATTTTCTTTATATAATTTGGACTAGTGAGGCGGTTGGCATCAAGTATGCCACGTAAAGGATTTAAAAGTGATATTTTTTTTGAAATAAAAGATGTAGCAGAAATAAATAACATGCAGACTTTGCAGAAATTTAAACAATTAAGATAAGGACTTCTATCTTAATATATTCCCATTAATTTTTCACGAGATACACAACGCCCTCCGGTATGTGAATCGGAGACCCTCGGCGGATCTCTAGTGGGGATCGGGATCCAATCGGCATCTTAACGTAACCTCGAGGGACTCGACCAATCACATTAAGCCTGTAAAGGTAGGCAACTCTTGCCAATCACAACTTCTTGTGATTCCCGTTCTATTCAGCCTCCGAACCACCATGGCCTCGAGGGACTCGACCAACCATTATGTTCGGTTAAGTCATCACCATCGTTATTAGATGAGTCTGATTCGGTGATATACTCTCGAGGGACTCGACCAAGCATACCATGTCCTCAGGTCACCAATGACATCTCTATGTCATAGATAAGATAGCGAGATGCGATATAGGTGAGTCTCGAGGGACTCGACCAACTCAACCTACACCGGAAAACGGTTCCTAGCTGTAATGATGGAAGGCCACATGGATCAATCTAATTGCCTCATATTTACCGACTTAATATTATTAATGGAGAGGATTTTTGATTTGGTCTCCTAACATAATGTGTCACACACATACGTATTATATCTACATCGCATGCAAATATATATATACATATCTAGTAGGTGTATATCTAATCACACATCATATGAACAATCACACCAGATGATCATGGACCACATCCTAATGTGATCAGGCCCGAGCTAGTGGGCCCAATCACTCACATCAAGATCTATGTGTACGTCAGCGCATCTCTATGCCCTGTGATCGTCCATCTCGCTTCGTCGGATCCGTCGACATCTCAAGACATCTTTATGCGTCGGATCGTCCGTCTCAGCCTCGTGAGTCATGCTATCACTGTGCCTCCTCATGTAATTATAACATAATTACAAGCACGCAAGCCCGATAATAAATGAGAAAAGAATAGTGGCTCGCAGGCCGCCAGTGCAGGCAGCCTTCTTGCGGCCTATAGCCTGCCGGGCGGCGGTTGCTGCTTGTGCAGACAGCAAGGCTACAAGTAGCCTTGCGGCCGCTGCATGAGAGCAACAAGGGCAGCAATAGTTGCTGCCCTTCCTGGCCCACTTGCGCCAACGATTATGGTGTCAAAAGGAGATCCAAAACACAATACACGTAGTTTAAGATCTGATCTTCGCATGAACAACCTAGCTCTGATACCACTATTGGGAAATCCTTTAGGAGAGCGACATCACATGTGCAACGGAAGAATAGAAAACAAAAACCCAGATTTCCTGTAGTAAGTTTCTGTCATCGTGCGAAGATCGGTGCATCAAAACAAATCCACAAAAATTGCATGTGTTAAAGAAAGTACCTAGGGAGATCGTATATCCTTGAATTCCTGCAGATCTGTGGGAGAGGATGAAGGAGGTCAAGCGTCCTCCTCTCTAGCGGTATCCACACGATAGGGATTGCGACGGTGCACCTCTCTCTCTGGGGAGTGGAGAACAGGAGGTGGCTATCAAAAGAAACCCCTCAGCCTATAGAGCTTTGGTTCCCTCCTATTTATAGAGGCCCCCTAAAAACCCTAATGGATCTTTTGCTCTTTTGGGTATTGGAACTCCATCCAATTACCCAAGCCTTTTAGATTAGTGGGTCTCTACCCAATAATCTCTTATTAGCAATTATTGGATCTCACCTCAAGATCTAATAATTCAAGGGCTTAATAGATATCCAATAAGATAGGGGGTTCAGCGGATATCTCAGATCCGAACCTCTACTCGTCGCAACACCTACCATATGTGTGTGACCCTCTAGGCCCAATATCGAGCCGGTTGTGAGTCATACTTGTCAGAACTCCTTCTGACTTAGTGAATTATTATCTCTATAATAATTCATCCAACTTATCGACTACGGATGTACCAGGCCACTACGCCGCGGCCCCTAGACGATACAGGGGAATCCAATTCTTTGGACCTATCTATCCTCAGTTACCATGTATCTATAGTCCCTCATCCATCTAATATCCCAGAGACCCTATACCGGGTATGGTGCTGTCAGGCCCATACGGTCTCTCCTCGAGTCTTGCTCTTGTCGGATTCTCCCAGAGAACTCTTTCTCTCTCAATCTGAATAACCTTGGCCAAGGATTTGTTTAAGTAAGAACACATGGGATATTCCTCTCATGATACCAAGAGCGGATGATTCTCTATTGACACTTAATAGCCCTCGTAAGGTTGGCTACCACTCCCAATGACTAGCTGTACTAGATCTGGAACTTTTCAAACCTATAAGTCTGGTATCAAAGAGTGCAGTACTCATACAGGACATCCTTGGTGTCTCAATTCTAAGGACCAGATACACTACTGGGACTACAAAATTGTTGTCTGACGTGAGGTATCAATAACCATCCAACATTCCGCAGGCAGATCAATCAGTGAACTCATTCCCCAATGAGCACCTACACTGTACCCTTAGTGTCCCTACACGAGTAGCTATGAGACTAGCCACCTTTATCATATGGATGGGTATACAGCACACCAATCTATTTGGTTATCTCGATGTCCTTCTTGAGTAACTTATGACTAAGATAATTTAGGGTCTATGTTTAAAGGTGAATCAGTCTCATTATCGTGATCTCATCACGATCTGATTCCCATTGCAAAGATCCAAGGACATCACAATATATGCAACACGCAAGATAAAGTGATAAAACGCCTAATAATACGTAAAGAGAAAAAGTGCATATCACGTCATAAGTGTCATCACTCATGTGATTGGCTTGCAGGGCACATATGACTAGCACGACCTACCCATCTCATTCTAGGGATATACCCTAGAGACCGTAGCTTACCTTCTGAACAGAATTCCAACTAAGTTAGTAGTGTCTACTCCATATGAGATATGGAATGGGAAGAAGCCCGATCTTAAGATTGTTAAGATTTGGGGCTGCCCTGCCCATATTAAGAGACACAACCCCAATAAGTTGGAATCCAAGACGGAATGGTGCAAGTTCGTGGGATACCCCAAGAAAACTTGTGGGTATTATTTCTATCACCCTAACGACCAAAAGGTCTTTGTAGCTAAGAGAGCAGTGTTCCTTGAGAAGGAACACATTCTTAGAAGAGACAGTGAGAGCATAATAGAGTTGAGCGAGGTTAGAGAACCTAGCTCAAGCACCATTCCACAGCCAAGGTCTGTTCAGGTACCTAGTACACAAGTTCCAACTTTATGTAGGTCTGGTAGAGCATCTCATTCTCCTGAGAGATATATGGGACATATCAGAGGAGAGGATGTTGAGGATATTGATCCTCAGACCTATAAGGAGGCTATTATAAGCATAGACTCCGGGAAATGGCAAGAAACCATGAATTCAGAAATGGATTCCATGTACTCCAACAAGGTTTGGAACCTAGTTGATACACCTGAGGGTATTATACTCATTGGCTGCAAGTGGATCTTCAAAAAGAAGATTGGAGTAGATGGAAAGGTAGAGACCTATAAAGCAAGGCTAGTGGCTAAGGGATATTGTCAGAGGCAAGGTGTTAACTATGACGAAACTTTCTCACCTATAGTCATGCTAAAATCCATTCGAATTCTATTGGCTATTGTAGCATACTATGATTATGAGATCTGGCAGATGGACATCAAAACCGCATTCCTCAATGGCAACCTCGAGAAGGAGGTGTATATGATACAGCCTGAGGGATTCATCTTTTTGGTTTTATATGAGCCTTGTATGTACAGGAAGGTAAGTGGGAGCACTATCATCTTTTTGGTTTTATATGTGGATGACATCCTAATCATTGGGAATGATGTAGGAATGCTCTCTATAGTAAAGGCTTACCTATCTAGGCATTTCTCCATAAAGGACTTAGGGAAAGCATCCTGCATATTGGGGATACAGATCTATAGAGATAGATCCAAGAGGATGCTTGGCTTGTCCCAGTCCAAGTACATGGCACCATTTTTAAAAGGTTTGGCATGGAAAATTCTAAGAGTGGTCTCATACCAATGAGACATGGAATATCACTTTCTAGGAGTATGTCCCCAAAGACTCCTAAAGAAAGGACACACATGGATATGATACCATATGCCACAGCGATAGGATCTATCATGTATGCTATGCTATGTACCAAGCCTAATATAGCACATGCTCTGAGTGTCACAAGCAGATATCAGGCAGATCCAAGCTTAGAGCACTAGAAAGCAGTAAAATGTATCCTTAAGTACTTGAGATGGATTAAGGATCTTTTACTGGTATATGGAGGTAGTAGCCTTAGGGTTGAGGGCTACATGGACTTGATCTTCCAGTCTGATGACGATAATAGCAAGTCTAATTCAGGATATGTATTTACCCTGAATGGTGGAGAAGTATGCTGGAAGAGTTCCAAGCAAGATACTATTGCTGACTTGACCACAGAGACGGAAAACATTGCTGTGGCATAGGCAGTAAAGGAGGGCGTCTGGATGAAGCAATTCATCACAGATCTTGGAGTCGTCCCAAGCAACGAGGAGCCAATTTCCTTAAATTGCGACAACTACAGGGTGATTACTTAAATAAGGGAATCCGGGTCTCATCAGAAGTATTCTGAGGAGTTTCTAGCTTATTAGAGAGATCGTGGCCCGAAAAGATGTAGTAATAGAACGAGTTCCATCCGAAGATAACATTGCAGATCCATTGACAAAGCCATTAACTCATATTGCCTTTGAGTATCACAGAGGTCTGATGGGGATCAAACATATTGGTGATTGGCTTTAAATCAAGTGAGAGATTGCTAGTCATATGTGCCCTGCAAGCCAATCACATGAGTGATGGCACTTGTGACTTGATATGCACTTTTTCTCTTTGCGTATTATTAGGCGTTTTATCACTTTATCTTGCGTGTTACATATATTGTGATATCCTTGGATCTGTGCAATGGAAATCGAATCGTGATGAGATCACGATAATGAGACCGATTCACCTTTAAACACAGATCCTAAATTATCTTGGTCATAGGTTACTTAAGAAGGACATCAAGATAACTAGATAGATTAGTGTGTTGTATACCCGTCCATATGATGGAGGTGGCTGGTCTCATAACTACTCGTGTGGTGATACTAAGGGTACAGTGCAGGTGCTCATTAGGGAATGAGTTCACTGAGTGATCTGCCTACGGAATGCTGGATGGTTATTGATACCTCATGTCAGACAGTAATTCCGTAGCCCCAATAGTGTATCTGGTCCTTAGACTTGAGACACCAAAAATGTCCTGTATGAGTACTCTACTCTTTGATATCGGACTTAAAGATTTGGAAAGTTTTAAATCTAGTACAGCTGGTTATTAGGAGTGGTAGCAACCTTACGAGGGCTATTGAGTATCAAAAGAGGATCATCTGCTCTCGGTATCATGAGATGAATATCCCATGTATTCTTGCTCAAATAAATCCTTAGTCAGGATTATTCGGATTGAGAGAGAAAGAGTTCTCCGGGAGAATCCGATAAGAGCAAGACTCGAGGAGAGACCGTTTGGGCTTAACAGCACCATGCCCGGTATAGGGTCTCTGGGATATTAGATGGATGAGGGACTATAGATACATGGTAACTTATGATAGATAAGTCCAAAGGATTGGATTCCCCTGTATCGTCTGGGGCTACGGCATACTTGTTAGGGATCGAGCGGCACTAAGAGGGGGGGGGTGAATTAGTGCAGCAGTAAAGAACGATAGATTTTTCAGCGATTAACACAAGTTCGGAAACTTCGTATGAATGAATGCAGCATTTCGTTTAAACCCGGAAAGATTACGCTTTAACTTTAAAGCATACGTAAGAAGATGAAGATGAAGTTGAGTAAATAAGGCAGCAAATGAAAATGGTTTGCAACAAAGTAAGTTGCGAGAAAGTAAATGCAAACCGATTTATAGTGGTTCGGTCATCCGACCTACATCCACTTCCGAAGCCTTCTCCGATGAGGCTCCCAACTTCCACTAGCAAATCTTTTTGAAGGAGAAGGACCAAATACCCCTCTTACAACCCTTTTACAAGAAGTTCACACTCTTACAAATTTTTCAAAGAGAAAGAAGGAGGTGAACACAAGCTATTGAAAACTAGACTTTCCTAAGCCTTTTCCTCAATTTCTAACTCTCAAAAGGGTCCTCTTTTAGCTGAGAAAGGGGGGGTATTTATAGATCTAAAATGGATTCAAATTTGGGCTCCAAATTTGAAATCAAATTGGAGTTCCCAGTGCTAGCGATGCTACCGCTTGTTAGAGGCGGTGTCAGACTGACAGTGCACAGGTAGTACTATCGCCTGGAGCAGGTGGTACTATCGCCACTATTACTATAGCTGGGCGGTACTACCGCCCAGGTCATTTTCAGCATAGTGGTTTCGATCAAAAACTCGGCCAAAACTGGTCCAAATGAAGTCCGAATTGGCTCAAATTTGGTTTGTAGGATTAACACCTAATCCTAAACCAAATTATGTACTAACTACAAATTTTAAAGATATTTTTTAAGCTATTTCAAAGTCCACAAGATAAGACTTCTTTTGGTGAGCTTTCGGCGAACTTCCGACGGTTTTCCGATGAACCCTCGGAAACAATTCTACGGACTCCCGGCAAGCTCCTGGACTTCACAATGATCTTGGCGAGTTCCAACGAGCTTCATTGGCAAGCTCCAATCTTTCTTGGCAAGCTCCGCGAACTTCCGATGAACCTTCCGGCGAACTTCCAAAAACCCTTCGGCAAGCTCCCTACTCGTTCTCGGTCGGTTCCGGCAACTACTACCAACGAATCTTCGGACTTTCATCGAGCTCTCGAACTCCCAATGATCCATCCCACTTATCTTTTGGCACTTTGTTTCGCTTTACGTCTTCATTGTCATCGTAGTTAATCCTGCACACAAACAAACAAACACTCTACTTCGATCTAGACAGTTATTACAACACAAATTGACATTCAATTGCCCGGCACGTCATTGGTCGGTGCTTCGTACAATCCTTCGGCACATCGTCCTCTTTTATGATCCGTTGCCCAATCGACGGATGACCTCCGCAACCCCAATATCCTTGGTGCAACATGCTTCTTGGCCCGATGCCCGACATACGTAGCCTTCAGCCGATTGTCGATCGAACCTTCGGTTCGACATCCAATATCCAGACGTGATCACCTGACGCAACGTCAATTCCTCCAGCATCAACTATCTAATCCTAATCGATAGTAGACTTGCGTAACTCAAAACGTAGTTAAACAATAAACCACAATCAATTAGTTTCATCATTAAAATTCGAGATTTAATAATACTAGCCTAATATGTTTGCAATCGATGAGTTGAGTGAATTATTATATTGATAATAATTCACTAAGTCATAAGGAGTTCTGACAAGTATGACTCACAGCTAGCTCAATATTGGGCCTAAAGGGTCACACACATATGGTAGGTGTTACAACGAGTAGAGATTCGGATATGAGATATCCATTGGAGCTCCTAACTTATTGGATATTCATTAAGCCCTTGAATTATTGGATTCTCATGTTACAAGTGTCATTGCTCACTTGATTGGCTTGTAGGGTACCTATAACTAGCAATCTCCCACTTGACCAAAAGTCAATGACCTACGTGTCTGATCCCCATCAGACTTTTGTAATGCTCAAAGACAATCTGAGTCAGTGGCTTTGTTATTGGATCTGCAATGTTATCTTTGGATGGAACTCTTTCCATTGCTACATCTTTTTGGACCACGATCTCTCTAATAAGTTGGAACCTCCTCAAAACACTTCTGATGGTATCCGGATTCCCTTATTTGAGTAATCACCCCATAGTTATCGTAATATAAGGGAATCAGCTCCTCACTACTTAGCACGACTCCTAAATTTATGATGAACTATTTCATCCAAACTCCCCCCTTTGCTGCCTATACCGCAGTAATGTACTCTGCCACTCTATGGTTAAGTCAGTAGTAGTATCTTGCTTGGAACTCTTCTAGCATACTACTCCTCCATTCAGGGTGAACATATATCCTGAATTAGACTTGCCATCATCGACATCTGCTCCTTTGATATGTCCCACATACTCTTAGGAGGATGGGATACTCTACCACACCTACATAAGTTGGAACTTGTGTGCTAGGTACCTAAATAGACTCTGGCTATGGAATGGTGCTTGAGCTAGGTTCTCCAATCTTGCTCAACTCTATCATGCTCCCACTGTCTCCACTAAGAATGTATTCCTTCTCAAGGAACACTACTCTCTTAGCTACAAAGATGGGGTGATAGAAATAATACCCACAAGTTTTCTTGGGGTATCCCACGAACTTGCATCATTCCATCCTAGATTCCAACTTATTGGATATGTGTCTCTGAACATGGGCAGGGTAGCCCTAAATCTTAACAACCTTAAGATCGGGCTTCCCTTTTTATTTCTCATATGGTGTAGACACTACTAGCTTAGTTGGAACTCAGTTCAGAAGGTAAGCTGCGAACTCTAGGGCATATCCCTAGAATGAGACGGGTAGGTCGACGAAACTCATCATGGACTGCACCATGTCTAACAATGTGTGATTCCTCCTTTCGAATACACCATTGAGCTAGGGTATATAAGGAGGTCTCCATTGGGATAGAATCCCCTGGTCCTTAAGGAATTGGGTGAACTCTGTACTCACCTCCTCAATCTGATCGAAGAGTCTTGATACTCTTTCCAATCTGAACCTCTACTTTATTCTTATACTCCCTGAATTTCTCAAAGGCTTCGGACTTGTACTTCATTAAGTACATGCGTCCATACCTAAAGTAATCATCAGTGAAAATAATAAAGTAGGAATAACCACTGATGGCCTGAGTTGACATAGGACCACATACATTACTATATATGAGTACCAATAACTCAGTGGCTCTCTCTCCAATTCCACTAAATGGAGAGTTGGTCATCTTTCCACGAAAGCAAGGTTTGCAAGTCACATATGACTCATAGTCAAATGGATATAGGTATCCATCTGTCAGCAACTTTTGAATCCTTCCCTCATAGATATGACCTAGCCTACAATATCATAGGTTTACATTATTCACCTCATCTCATTTTCTCTTAGACACATTTACATTCATGATACGTGGAGTAGTGTCTAGCATAATCAAACCATTATGCAATGTTCCTCTCATGATAATCTTATCATCCTCAATAGTTGAACAACTATTATTCTCAAAAACTACTTTATAACCGTTCAATGTTAAACATAAATTAGAAATAAGATTTTTGATAATAAAGGAAACAAAATAGCATGCATCTAATGCCATAGTAGCTCCACTAGGCAGATGTAGAGTGGCCTCACTAATAGCAATAGCAGCAACTCTTGCTTCATTGCCCATCTTGAGGTCCATCTTGCCTCTCATCAATCTCCTAGGTCCTACCTGAAGCTACAATGAATTACAAATATGATAAATGCTATCGGTATCTAATACCTATGTGTTATCATATGAGTTTGACAGATAGAGACCAATCATGAATGTATATCTGAAGCTTCTCCAAGCTTCTATTTTGCCTTCTCTATAATATAGTCTTTGTAGTTCCTCTTTCAATGCTCGTCTTTGCCACAGTGGAAGCAATAGCTTTTGTCCTCTTCTGGGTCTTCTTAGCAACCTTTGCTTTACCCGATCTGCCCTTGCCCTTTGTCCTTCTCAAGGGATTTCTTTGTCTTCCTTTTCTTTCTGGTCTTACTAGCATAGAGAACTATGAAAAGGAATCGAGTAGGGACTAAAGCATAAGATCCACACAGGTTATCCTCTAGTATCATTCCTAGACTTGTGAGTATCTCTATCCACTTAATCATCTTAAGGATATGGTTTTGAATCGGTGTCCTCTCAGTCATTCTAGCATGGAAGAGACTCTTCGATATCTCATATCGTTAAGTTCTTTTCTTTTCCTCAAATAATTTGTGGAGATGCAGGAGTATGGATCTGTCATCCATCTTTTTATATTGTCTCTATAACTCGGGAGTCATGGAGCCCAACATAAAATACTAAGCAAGAGTGGAGTTATTTGCGTACTTCATGTAGCGAGCGATCTCATCCACATTTACCCCTTCCTTGGGCATAGGCATCGCTATTCACGTGTTGAGGGTGTTGCGTGACTCGTCAGAAAAATAGTGGGAGCATGTCAAGATAGAAGTCCCGCTATCACTTCTATGCTCCCGTTACGCCTCCTCGTGTAATTATAATATAATTACAAACACGCAGGCCTGATAATAAATGAGAAACATATAGGCTCGTAGGCCCCAATAATAATAATGATTATATCATACATATACATCACATCACACGGTCCATGATCATCTGTCCACAAAATACAACACATATATATATTATTATATAGGACTACTAGATAAATAATAATATTTTAATTAACTAATATTTTTCTGAAAATAGGGACATATAAGGAATTTCCTAAATTTCGAAGGGTAATTTGGTCATTTGGCCAAAAGAGACAAAATTGGCATTTCTAAAATTATCAAGGGCAAAACTATCTTTTGCCCAAAAACCTAATCCCCCCCTTACTACACATTGTGTTCTAGCTGCGGCCGTCGCCACCCTGTCGGCGGTGGCCATGCGCGTAGGGGGCGCCGCCCATGCTTGCGGGCAGCTTGCCCGCGAGCGATTTGCCCGCTGGTGGCGCCACTACCGGCAAGCGCTGGCCACCGCCCATGTGTTGCAGCTGTCGCATGTGCGGGTGCCGCCACCATCTTGCGACCATAGCCCCCACAAGCATCACTGCCCCCGCGTGCTCAGCACCTACTGGTGCCCCCCGCCCATGCAGGCATAGCGCTCCAGGTACCGCTCGTGTGGGGCAACCGCCTGTGGGCGGCGCCAACCATGCGAGCGCTTCTGCCCACGGGCGCAATGCTCTCAAGCAGTGTTGGCCCTTACAGGTAGGCCGCCAAAGACAGCATCCTGCAGTATTTGCGCCGCTATGCGACCATAGCCTGCCGACCGACTGCATGCAAACCGCTGTCGGCAGCCAAGATTACAAGCAAGCTTTAGCCGTTCTACAAGGCAGCAATAGTTGTTGCCCCTTTCTTGCTGTTGTGTCAACAATTTTGACATCAAAAGCATATCCAAAACATAACACATGTAGTTAAAATCTGATCTTGATACAAATAACCTGGCTCTGATACCACTGTTGGGAAATCTAGGGGGTGACATCTCATGCGCAATGGAAGAACAAAAAACAAAAACACCCTAGATTTTCGCAAAAGGTTCCGTCATCATATTAAGATCGGTGCGTCAAAAACAAATCCACGAATCCAAAAACTGTATTTTTGAAAAGAACAATAGTACTTAGGGAGATCATATATCCCTGAGTTCCTGTAGATCCATAGGGGAGGATGAAGGAGGTCAAGCATCCTTCTCTTTAGCGGTATCCACATGACAAGAACTACAATGATGCTCTTCTTTAGGGAGAGGAGAATAGAAGGTGGCTACCAAAAAACCTCAACCTATGGACCTTTGGTGCCCTCCTATTTATAGAGGCCCCCTGTAAACCCTAATGGATCCTACCCAATAGGGTATTGGATCTACACCCAATTACCCAAGCCTCTTAGATTAATGGGTCTCTAACCCAATAATCTAGCTCTTATTGAATCTCATCCATGGAATCCAATAATACATGGGCTTATTGGATATCCAATAAGATAGGGGCTCCGACGGATATCTCATATCTGAACCTCTACTCGTCGCAACACCTACCATATGTGTGTGACCCTCTAGGCCCAATATCGAGCTGGCCATGAATCATACTTATCAAAACTCCTTCTAACTCAATGAATTATGATCTCTATAATAATTCACTCAACTCATCGACTACGGACATACTAGGCCACTACGCCACAATCCCTAGGCAATACAAGGGAATCCAATCCTTTAGACTTATCTATCCTTAGTTACCATGTACCTGTAGTTCCTCATCCATCTAATATCCTAGAAACCATACATTGGGTATGGTTCTATCAGGACCATACGATTTCCAATTGAGTCTCGCTCTAATCAGATTCTCTCGGAGAACTCTTTCCCTCTCAATCTGAATGACCCATGTCAGGGATTTACCTAAGCAAGAACATATGGGATATTCCTCTTATGATACCGAGAGTGGATGATCCTCTATTGACACTCAATAGCCCTCGTAAGGTTGGCTACCACTCCCAATAACCAACTGTACTAAATCTAAAACTTTCAAACCTAAAAGTCCGGTATCAAAGAGTAGAGTACTCATATAGGACATCCTTGGTGTCTCATGTCTAAAGACCAGATACACTACTAGGACTACGGAATCAATGTCTGACATGAGGTATCAATAACCATTCAACATTCCGTAAGTAGATCAATCAGTGAACTCATTCTCCAATGAGCACCTATACTGTACCCTTAGTGTCTCCCCATGAGTAGCTATGAGACCAACCACTTCCATCATATGGATGGGTATACAGCACACTAATTTGTTTAGTTATCTCAATATCCTTCTCGAGTAACCTATGACCGAGATTATTTAGGGTCTGTGTTTAAAGGTGAATCGGTCTCATTATCGTGATCTCATCACGATCCGATTCTTATTGCATAGATCCAAGGACATCACAATATACATCTAGATAATGTGAGAAAATATCAATAATCATAAGCAAAGAGATTGACACAGTGTATTATAAGTGTCATCGCTCACGTGATTGGCTTATAGGGCACCTATAACTAGCAGATATGACCTAGCCTACAATGCCACTGGTAAGAACTATACACCTCATCTTATTTTCTCTTGGACTCACTTATATTTATGATATGTGATGCAGAATCTAACATAAATAAACTATTATACAATATTTGTCTAGTGATGATCTTATCATCTAATAATATTGAATAACTATTATTCTTAAAAATTAATTTATATCCACTAATTGTCAAACACAAAATGAAAATAATATTTTGATAATAGAAGGAACAAAATAGCATGCATCCAATACAATAATAGCTCCACCAGGCAAATGTAGGGTGACTTCTCCAATAGCCACTATGGTAACTTTTGCTCCATTGACCATTTTGTGGTCCATCTTGCCTCTCACCAATCTCTTAGGTCTTGTCAAAGCATATAACAAATTACAAATGTGATAAGCATTGCCAGTATCCAATATTCATATGTTATCATAAGAGTTTGATAAATGGAGACTGATCATGAATGTACCTAAGGCTTCTTTAAACTTTTGTTTCACCTTCTCTATAAAGTACTCTTTGTAGTTCCGCTTTTAGTGCTTGTCTTTGCCATAGTGGAAGCACTGGCCTTTGTTATTTACCCAATCCTTCTTAGTAACCTTTGCTTTACCCGATCTACTCTTGCCCTTGCCCTTCGTAAGGGACTTCTCTATTTTCCTTTTCTTTTTGATCTCACTTGCAAAGAGAACTAACTTCTCTTTCTTGATGGTACTCTCTGCTTTCCTTAACATATTGAGGAGCTCTGGAAGGGTGACCTCAAGTTTGTTTATATTAAAATTCATAATGAACCATGAAAAGAAATCTGGTAGGGACTAAAGCACAAGATCCACACATAGGTTATCCTCTAGGACAGTTCTGGACCGGTGTCCCCTTAGTCATCCTAGCACTGAAGAGACTTTTTGATATCTCATATTGCTTAGTTCTTCCTTGTTCCTCAAATAATTTGTAGAGATATAGGAGTATGGATCTGGCACCCATCTTTTCATACTATCTTTGTAACTGAGAAGTCATAGAGCCCAACATGTAATACTGAGTAAGAGTGGAGTCATCTATGTACTTCACATAGCAAGTAATCTCATCCTCACTTGCCCTTTCCTCCGGCGTAGGCATCACTATATCAAGGACGTACATGATTTTCTCTATCGTGAGAATGATTCTCAAGTTGTAGAGTCAATCTATATAATTTGGACAAATGAGACGATTAACATCAAGTATGCCATGTAAGGGATTTAAAAGCGATATTTTTTAAAATAAAGATGTAGTAGAAATAAATAACATGTAAATTTTACAGAAAATAAACAATCAAGATAAGGACTTCTATCTTAATATACTCTCACTATTTTCTCGTGAAACACACATCTCTCTCCGGTATGTGAATCGGAGACCCTCAATCGATCTCTAGTAGGGATCGGGATCCAATCGATATCTTAACGTAACCTTGAGGGACACGACCAATCATACTAAGCCTGGAAAGGTAGGAAACTCTTAGTGATCACAACTCCTTGTGATTTCTGTCCTGTTCAACCTTCGAGCCATCATGGTCTCAAGGGACTTGACCAACCATGATGTTCAATTAAGTCATCACCACCTGCGGGTAGGGTGCCCGCCCTTACCCATATCGGTAGCACTACTCACATGCGTGCAAGCATTATGCTTGCCCGCAAGGGTGCGCCGTCCCTGTGGGCATCACTGTAGGCGAGGGTGGGCACCCTGCTTGTAGGCATCGCCCTTACAAGCGGGCACAGTGCTTGCGCACATATTGGCAGTGTTGCCGTTGCAGGCAGAGACCATTGCCCATCATTCGTCGATGGCCCCTGCCCACAAGTGGCCTATTGTAGGTGGCCAAGCCAAGGCTGCAAGTAGCCTTTGGCCAACTTGCGAGGGCAGCAATAATTGTTACCATTTCTTGCCTTTGCATTAACAATTTTGACGTCATAAGCCTTTCTAAAACATAATACACGCTATTTAAAATCCAATCTTCATAGGAACAACCTGGCTCTGATACCATTGTTGGAAAATATAGGGGCGGCATCACATGCATAGTAGAAGAATAGAAAATAAAAATCCTAGATTTTCACAAAAAGGGCTTCGTCGTCATGTGAAGATTGGTGTGCAAAACCTACAAAACCAAAAAACTACGTATAAGAATGATAGTTGTGTTATATAGGGAGATTGTATATCTCTATATTCCTACAGATCTATGGGAGAGGATGAAGGAGGTCAAGCATCCTCCTCTCAAGCGGTGATTCACACGGTAGGAGCTGCAAAGATGCTCCTCAAGAAGGGGAGAGGACAATAAGAGGTGGTAACTAAGAAAGCCCTAGCCTATGGGCCTTTGGTTCCCTTCTATTTATAAAGACCTCTGTCAACTTAACCCTTATTGATCCTGCTCTATTGGATATTGGATCTCCATCCAACTACCCAAGCCTCTTAGATTATTAGGTCTTTACCTAATAATCTCTCATAGGCTCTTATTGGATCTCATCCATAGGATCCAATAATTCAGGGGATTATTGGATATCCAATAAAATAGGGGCTCCGACGAATATCTTATATCCGAACCTCTACTTATCGCAGTACTTACCAAATGTGTGTGACCCTCTAGGCCCAATATCGAGCTGGCCATGAGTCATGCTTATCAAACCTCCTTCTGGCTTAGTGAATTACTATCTCCATAATTATTCACTTGACTTATTGACTACGGACATACTAGGCCACTACGTCGTAGTCCTTAGATAATACAGGGGAATATAATGCTTTTGACCTATTTATCCTCAATTACCATGTATATATAGTCCCTCATTCATCTAATATCCCAAAGACTATACTATTGAATCTCAAATTTTGATGATGACAATAATTAATAAGTTTGATCTAATCTGTATTTTGAGTGATGTAGGACTAGCTTCGATCATAGAGAGACAATTAAAGCAGGAAGAATTAATTTTAGGCCAGAGTAAAATATGTCAGAAGATTGGACATCGAGCCGAAGAAACGATCGACATATTGGTAGAAAGCTTCATGCCATGAATTCGAGAATCAGGCCAAGAAGAGTAGACATTATGCCAAGGAGATCAGAGTTGCGGAGGTCAACATGCTGATTAGGAAATATGCTACAAGAGAGGATGATACGTCGAAGCATCGAACGAAGTACCGGATGAACCAATGACATGCCGGATAACATTTGATTAAAGCTTTATAATAATTATCTAGATCAAAGTAGTTTTAAGTTATAATTGGGTTGAAATTAGACCAACTCAATTAGGGGCCAACTAGGCCTGAATCAGGACTGATTTAGGCTGAATGGATGGTATAATAAGTGGCCTAGAGACACATCAGGTGGTTGCACCACCAGGGTTGGTGATGGAACTGCTTGAGGCTCGGCTAGACTAGGCTAGACACAATCTCCCAAACTGTGTCAGCCGATGGTACCACCTAGCACAGGTGGTGGTACCGCCAATACTAGAAGACCCTGGATGAGACTCTTTTTGGCTCCAAATTTGAATCCATTTAGGGCCTGTAAATATCCCTCTCATCCCTACTTAGAATATACAAGCACTGAGAACTTAAAAGTGGAAAAATACTATTATAATTACTTGAGAGATCCCCTCCTTTAGCCTTAAGATTGATTTCAGTTTAAGAGAGGAGTGAGTGCTTTATAAAGGTTCTCTTCTAAACCTGTGAAAAGGAGAAGTGGGTTGTAAGAGGGTTGTTAGTCTTTGCCCATTGAAGGAAAACTATTAGTGGACGCTAGTGGCCTCGAGTGAAGAGTAATCGGGAGTGGACGTAGATTAGGATGATCGAACCACTCTAAAATCTATTTGCATATCTTTCTTTGCTATTTACTTATATTGTAAACTGCTCTACTCAATTATTACTCTCTTACGAATGCTTTCAAGTTAAACGTCTTTCTGATACGATTTTATCAAGCCAAAAGTTTCAAATCGATGTCGTTTTAATGTACATAGTAATTCTGGCAATCAAGAGGGTCATTCTGTCCCTCGTCCTCCTATGTTCAATTGGACGGACTGCACATATTGGAAAGCTAGAATGAGAATTTTTTTACTTTCTTTGAATTTGAATTTATGGAACATTGTCAAGTGTGGCTTTCAAAAGTCTTTCAAACTAATGAATGAATGAAATAATTTAGAGAAGAAGACTTTTTCATTAAATATAAAAGCAATGAATGCTTTATTTTATGGACTTGATAAAAATGAGTTTAATCAGGTTTCTATATATGAAATTGCACATAAAATTTAGCGCACACTTGAAATCACACACGAAGGCACTAGTAGAGTAAAAGATTCTAAAATAAATCTTTTAATGCATGATTTTGAATTGTTTCAAATGGAACCAAGCAAAACTATTAGTGACATATACACCCATTTTACAAATATCATCAATAGTTTAAAAACTATTGGTAAATATTTTTCTAATCTTGAACTTATAAACAAGATACTAAGATCCCTTTCAAAAAGTTATGATACGAAAGTGACGGCTATACAAAAAACAAAGGATATGAATACTTTTCCTATTGAAGAACTTATCGGGTTTTTAATGACCTATGAAATGACTTATTTAGAATATGATGAACATGAGAATAACCTTCTAAATAATAGGAAGGATTTGGCCCTTCGAATAATAGAATACCACTTGAGTGATAACTCAAGTAATGATAATGATAACCTTGAATTTCTCACTATAAAATTTAAAAGGTTCATGAAACAAGAAACAAAAAAATAAAAATAAACTTAAAAGAATACTTGCTATGAATGCAATCGGTCAGGGCACTTCAAAAGCAAATATACACAACCAAAGAAGATGCTCACATAAAAGAAGAAGAAATGACTCAATGCCACTTGGGATGAGTCAAGCACATCCAAAGATGAGGTAAGTGACTCAATCAAATCTTTTTTACCTTACCATGAAATTACTTAGTGCTTTTCATAATATGATGAATTTACTTTTTTAAAAAAAATTATATTTTATCATGATAATTGCATGTTTTATGATAAAAAAACAAAATGTTAAAATTAAATGTAATGCTTGTACACTAAATAAAATTAATCCTTTATATGTTTTAAGAAGCAATTATATGTATTTTGATGATTTTGTATTGCTTTTCGATTTTAAACATGATACATGGCTTTTGCATGAAAAACATGAGCATGCTTATATGAAATCAATCGCGTGAATTGAAACTAAAAAGAAAAAAAATATTTTTTTCAAAAATTTTACTATCTTTAAAGCTTTTTGATTTTTTAAAAAAAGATTAATGAATCCATGTATATTATCTTTTATGAATCTCTTGATTTATGAAAGTGATTTTGATGATTTGATGATGAGTTTTATTTGTTAGGACCGAGTCGGCATAATAAGACTCCTTAGGGTTTTATCATGGAAGAAATGAAAGAAGCGGAGGATAAGCGAAAGAACTGAAAGAAAATGGGATAAATGATCGCTTCGAGGGGATCGGTGTCTTTGATCACTTCAAGGGGATCGGCCACCTTTGATCACTTCGAGGAGATCGACCTCCTAGGGTTTGTCAAATGGCTAAGATAACTTTTTCATTACTTGATGAAAATAAATAAATATAATCCTATTTATAGAGTTCTACCTAGAGTCCACCAGGACTTAGACTCTTAATAATAAATAAATATTAAATAAATCTTTATTCAACTCTTCCTGTACTAAACATAACTCAATAAATATTATTTAAAAATTTAAGAAATTAAAGGATCATAACAATTTCACCTCTTTCAAATCAGTCTTGTCCTCAAGGCTAAGCGGCATTAAATTCAGAGAGCTTCTCTTTTAGTACAAGGTATTTACAATGCATCACAACTCATTGATCAAGTAAACAGGTTGACCTTTTAGTGTAGTAATCATTGCAGTCTTTTGCAGAACCCTCTCCATCCGATGGCTAGTAGCAGCTATGGCTTTACTTCTTCATCTTCCCTTTAGGATCACCACTTCGAAGTCTTCCAAGGGTAGCAAAAAGAAATCCACTAGTAGTTTTTAGCCCTGTATAATCAACTTTATCTTTGAATATTTGTTGTCGCTAGTTAAAGTTCATCCATCAACAACTGTTACTTTGAATTTATCATAGTCTACAATATGGTAGGCCAATCGGTCAACAACCTTACTGTCTATGAAATTGTTAGTGCTACGAGTATCAATCAAAACTATAACAGGTTGATGTTCCAAAATTTCTTCAACTTTTATTGTTTGCGGGTTAGAATAGCTAGCTAATGCATGCACTGTATGTGTAATAGGTCTAGCATCTTTATCAGAATCTATACCTTCATGATCGGAGTCAACATTGTCAGGTTCTGAGACCTCCCTAATTGGTTCAATCACCAGAAGTTGCCCATGTTTACATCTATACTCCTTACTCTACTTTTCATCACAATACTAGTACAAACTCTTTGTTGATCTTTCCTTAAGCTCTTCTCGGGTTAGTTTTCAGGTGTTAAGGTTTTGATGGGAATAGATGGGGCTGGTGGCTCGATGATCATTTGTTTGTTATCACTTCTACTTCGACAATTTTCCCAATTGATTTTTTCCTTATGTAGACTTACAAATGAAATTATAGCTATCATAGTGCGGGGCTATCGAGCCTTAACTTCACATCTGATATCTAGATTAAGCCCTTCAATTAAGGTGTCTACTAGTTATCATTCAGACCAATCTGTGGCTTGATTTGACCATTGTTCGAATCTGTCCTGATATTCTAATACTGTAGAAGTCTGATGAACTTTATCAAGTTGTCCATCTTATTGAAACTTACTAAAGTTCTCTAGTATGCTTCTTTTGAATTCATTAAGGGTCTCCTATAATCGGTTCTCAATTCTAGCTTCTAAAGCTTCTAGTTGGACATTTATCGAGTTATTAGTAATCATTGCAAAAGACTATAGTTCTATAAGTCAGTATTGTCGACACGAAGTTATCGAGGAAGCGAACACCGAGGGTAGTGTAAAGGCTTGCCGTGGTCACTGCGAGAATGAAAAGTTATTGCCTTGTTCTTATCGCTGTGTGTTGCATGGGGTGAGAGCGTTAGCGGCTAGAAGGAAGCAGCGACAGTTGCAGGCAGTTGAGGGAGTAGTAGTGGCTGAGGGTGGTTGAGGAAGCAGCGCGGCTGCGATGGCTATGGCAGTAGAGTACAAGGGCTGCGGTGGTTATGGCTGTAGAAGGCAAGGGCTGCAGCTGTGGTTGAGAGCAAGGGTTGAGGAAGTTATAATGGCTGTGGCTATAGAGGGCAAGGGCTGCGGCTACGGTTGTAGAGGGCAAGGGCTACGGCTGTCGTTGTGAACCAAGGGGAGGCAACGAAGAAGAAGAGCACCGAGGCTGGAAGGCACTAGGGCTGCTATGTTTCTATCGCACCGTAGAAGGAGGCGTTAGTGACGCCAAAGGACGTGGTGACTATGGTGGTAGAAGGCAAGAGCTATGAAGTTTGCTATCACAGCCGGCAGTGAGAAGGGGAGGAACTGACGATTGTGGCAACTATAGTTGCGACCCAAGAGGAGGCAACGAAGAGCGTTGGGGCTGAGATCGGTGGTGTTGCCCTATTTTTGTCACACCACACACTGGTTGCGGTGGTTGAGGAAGCAATGACGATGATGGTCACTAGCAGTGACGATGGTGGAGAGGGGGCAATGATCGCATGGTTGTGGTGGTTGTGGTTGTGACCCAAGAGGAGGCAGCGAAGAGCGCCGGGGCTGAGATCGGTGGTGCTGCCCTATTTCTGTCATACCGCACGCTAGCTGCAGTGGTTGAGGAAGCAACGACAGTGATGGTTGCTAGCAGCGGTGGCGGTGGAGAGGGGGCAGTGATCGTACAATTGTGGTGGCTGCGGCGGTTGCAGTTGTGACCCAAGAGGAGGTAGCATAGAGCGCTAGGGCTGAGATCGACGTTGCTGCCTTGTTTCTATCACACCGCACGCTGGCTGTGGTAGTTGAGAAAGCAGCGACGGTAATGGTCGGTGGCAGTGGCAGCATGGTCACTGGCAATGGTGGCGATGGAGAGGAGGTAGTGACTACGATGATCGTGGCCAAGAAGCAGCGGCTGGGTCACAGTGACAAAGGGGCGTGGTTACCGGCTTGGAGTTCTCCTTGCGTGGCTGCTGGCTTCACCCTTTCCTCTCTTTCTTTCTCTTTTTTTTGGATAGTTGCGATGAAGTTGCAATAAGAATGCCGATGATCGCCACTCTGATACCAAATGATAAGATCCCTTAGGGTTTTGTCGTGGAAGAAATGAAAGAAGTGAAGGAGAAGCGAAAGAAGTGAAAGAAAATAGGATAAATGATCACTTCGAGGGGATCAGCCTCTTTGATCACTTCGAGGGGATCAGCCTCCTTTGATCGCTTCGAGGGGATCAAACTTCTAGGGTTTGTCAAACGGCTAAGATAACTTTTTCATTGCTTGATGAAAATAAATAAATACAACCCTATTTATAGAGTTCCACCTAGAGTCTACTAGGACTTAAACTTTTAATAATAAATAAATATTAAATAAACCTCTATTCGACTCTTCTTGTACTAAATATAACTCAATAAATATTATTTAAAAATTTAAAAAATAAAAAGATTGTAACACGGCACTAGGGGAAGGGGGGGGGGTGAATTAGTGTGTTGGTTAAAATGATTACGATACAAAGAACTTTTGGATTGATAAAAATCATATCGAAAAAGTACTTAACTTAAAAGCGTTCATAAGAGAGTGATGTGAAGTAAAGTAATTGCAAAGTAAGCAAACTAGCATAGAAAGATTTCCACACCAATTTTATAGTGGTTCGATCATCCCGACTAATGTCCACTCCCGATTCCTCTTCACTCGAGGCCACTGGCTACCACTAACTGATCTTCTTTTAATGGGCAAAGATCAACTATCCTTTACAGCCCTTTCTCCTTTTTACAGGTTTAGGATATAACCTTTACAACCTTACTCACCCCTCTCTTAAACTTAACCAAAACTAAGAGCTAGAGGGGAGGAATTTTCACACAATTACAATAGCATTTTTCCTCTTTTTGTTCTCAGTTGGTGTGTATCCGAAGTAGAGATGAGAGGGATATTTATAGGCTCCAAATATATTCAAACTTGGAGCTAAAATTTCAAACACCCAAAGATTTCAGAGTATTGGCGGTACCACTACCTAGTCTGGTAGTACCACCACCCGACATAGTCTTGGAGACTACATCTCAAAGACTGAGCCACTAGCGGTTCTACCGCCTATTCTGGTGGTGCCACCGCTTGACCCATTGTTTGGGTCACTGTTTAGGCCTTTCTCTTGGCCTAACCCAACTCTAACTTAGCCCTAGTGGACCCCTAATTGAGTTAGCTTAATTACATTTAAAACTAACTCAATTAGACTTCTAACCTAATTCGATCTAGACAAATTATTACAAGCACGAATCATATGTTATCTAGCATGTCATTAGTTCATCGATGCTTCATTCAATCTTTCGGCACATCGTCCTCTCTTATAGCCTATTGCCCAATCGGTAAGTTGACCTTCACAACTCCGATCTCCTTGATGCAATATCTGCTTTTGTTGGCCTGATGCCTGAACTCATCGTCCAAATCCTTCTGTCGATACATCGACTGATCCTCCGGCTCGACGTCCAATCTTCTAACATGTTCCACTACAGTCCAACATTTAATTCCTCCTGCTTTAATCAATTTGTTTCTCCTTGATCGAAGCTAGTCTTACGTCACTCAAAATACAGATTAGATCATAAACTCTATCATTTGGTTTCATCATCAAAATTCGAGATTCAACAATCTCCTCCTTTTTTATGATGACAACCAATTGATGATAGAGTTTAAACAAACTGCCCCTATCAATATTGTCATATTGATAGACACTTTGAAATCATAGAAACATGTCATTATAAAATATGTATAATCAAAATATTCAAGTACATCATCCAATGCATGATTATCATAGCTTATACATCATCAAATCTTCTCGCCCTTTGTCATCAACAAAAAGGAGAAGTGCAACTAGCAACTTTTAAAGATATGCAAGCTTAACAATTTAGCAAATTTTTCATCACTTTAGAATTTGCAAGCTAGTAAGTTCTTTCTTCTCTTTTGATAAGTGGAAGCTAGCAATTCTTGCTTTCTTTTGAGATGTGTAAGTTTATAAATTTTGGTTCTTGACATAGGCAAGCTTTTGCTTCTCTTTGCGATATGTAAGTTAGCAAGTTCTTGCTTCCTTCTCTTTTGAGAAGTGCAAGTAAGTTTTGTCTTTCTTGAGATATGCAAGTTTAGCAATTTTTGCTTCTTCTTGAAGTTTGCAAGCTAGCAAACTTTACTTTCATTTGTGATGCACAAGCTAGCAAAACGTTTTTTGCCCTTTGTCATTGTCAAAAGGAAGGGAAAAATACAATAGTACAAAAATTTTCCTTTTACATCAATTTACAAATCATGACAAATATTAATAACAATGATAAGTTTACATCAATATTTCAATCATCAAAGATCAAGTCATAAACATCAAGAAGTCAAATCTCTTCTTTAGTAAATACAAAGAAGAATCGTAGGAGGACAACTAATGAAAAATCTTGATTCATAATAAATCTCAATTCATAAATATCAAATGAAAGAATCAAGATTCATTTAAATGAATCTTTTCTTTAGTGAAAGGAAAAATCTTGATTAATAAAAAACTTTCAAGTTGTAATTCCGAGAAATCAAAAGAACAATCATGATTCAATTGGATAATTTTTCTTTTTAGTAAATGACACGAGATCAAATAAGAGTTCTTGATTCATAAAAAAATCTCAAGTATCAAATATTGAGAAATCAAGATCATGATTAGAATAACTTTTCTATAGCAAAAAGAAAATTAAAAGATCCCGATTTATGCATAAGAAATCTCAAGTCATCAAAGTCATGATTTGGATAAAACTCACTCAACTTTAATTTATCAATATCATCAAAATCACTTTTAAGAGATTCATAAATAACATAGATTCATCATTAAGGATCTCTATGATGAAAACTCGATAATATAGAGATTGAGAAAATGCATTCCCTTTTTATGTGTTTCAATTTAAGTGATTTATTTCATACAAGCATACCTTTGTCTTTTATGCCAAATAAAAACATGTATCAACGTTTAAGATCGAAAAACAAATTTCATCAAAAAAAGTCATCAAGATACACATTAATGCTTCTTAAAACATACATAAGATTAAACTTATTATGTGTACAAGCATTAGATTAACATTATGTTTCTTTATAAAACATGCAATTATCATGATCAATATTTTTTTTAACAATTTATATATAAATTTTTACTAACTAATTTGAATCAAATCATGAAAAGAACTAGGTTATTTTATGGTTGGGTAAAAAAGATTCGATTGAGTCACTTACCTCATCGTTGTGAGCCATCAAGGTATAGTTCTTCATCTTGCCTTTATTGGTTTGCTCCTTGTCTTTGGATATACTCGATTTGTCCTTGAGTGTTTTCTTCTTCTTTGGAATCTTTTTCTTTTTAAGTTTATTTTTGTTATAAATTTCTTATTTTATGAATTTTTTAAATTTTATAGTGATAAGTTTAAGGTCATCATCATCACTTGAGTTATTACTCAAGTGGTCTTCTATTTTTCAAAATATCAAATCCTTCCTATTCTTTGGAAGGTTGTTCTCATGTTTAAAATATCCTAAACATGTCATTTCATAGTTATTAATGACTCAATAAGTTCTTCAAGAGGTAAATAGTTCAAATCCTTTGATTCTTGTATAGCCATTTGTTTCATATCCCAACTTTTTAGAAGGGATCTTAGAATTTTATTTACAAGTTCAAGATTAGAAAAATATTTACTAAGATTTTTTAAACTATTAATGACATCCGTAAAACAGGTGCACATGTCATCAATAGTTTTGCTTGATTCCATTCGAAATAATTTAAAATCATGCATCAAAAGATTAATTTTTAAATCTTTAACTCTACTAGTGCCTTCATGTGTGACTTCAAGAGTGTGCCAAATCTCATATTCAATTTCGCAAATAGAAACATGATTAAATTTATTTTTATCTAAGGCACAAAGCAAAGCATTCATAACTTTTGCATTTAATAAAAAAGTCTTCTTCTCCAAATCATTTCATTCATTCATTGGTTTGAATGACTTTTGAAAATTATTTTCAATAATATTCCATAAATCAAAGTTCATAGAAAGTAAAAAAAACTCTCATTCGAGTTTTTCAATATGTGTAGTCCATCCCATTAAACATAGGAGGACGAATGATAGAGTGACCCTCTTAAAAGCCAAAAAGAGTCATTTCTCTTGGGCATTAAACCAAATGAGAAATAAATATGGCTCTAATACCAATTGTTAAGACCGAGTCGACACTAAAAGGAGGGGAAGGATGAATTAGTGCATTCGTTAAAATAATTACAATTCAGAAAACTTTCAGCTTGATAAAAATCGTATCAGAAAAGCGTTTAACTTGAAAGCGTTCATAAGAGAGTGATGTGGAAATAAAGCAGTTGTAAAGTAAGTAAATAAGCAGAGAAAGATGTGCAAACCAATTTTATAGTGGTTCGATCGTCTCAACCTACGTCCACTCCCGATTCCTCTTCACTCGAGGCCACTGACTTTCACTAACCGATCTTCTTTCAATGGGCGAAGATCAATTACCCTTTACAGCCCTTTCTCCTTTTTATAGGTTTAGGAGACAACCTTTACAACCCCACTCACCTCTCTTTTAAACTTAACCAAAACTTAAAGCTAGTGGGGAGGAATTTTCACAAAATTATAGCTGTGTTTTCCTCTTTTTATTCTTAGTTAGTGTGTATCCTGAGTAGGGATGAGAGGAGTATTTATAGGCTCTAAATGAATTTAATGTTGGAGCTAAAATTTCAAACACCCCTAGATTTTGGGGTACTAGTGGTACTATTGTCAATCTTTTCTAACACTAGGTGGTACCACCACCTAGTCTAGCGATACCATTACCTGACACTGAGTGGTACCACCACCTAACACAGTCTTAGGGACTATCTCAGAAACTAAGCCACCAGTGGTTCCATCACTTGTTCTATCGGTGCCACCGCCTGACCCACCTTTTGGGTTACTGTTTGAGCCTTTCTTTTGGCCCAACATAGCCCTGACTTATGCCCAATAGGTCTCTAATTGAGTTAACCTAATTATATTTAAAACTAACTTAATTAGACTACTAACCTATTTTGATCTAGACAAATTATTACAAGCATGAATAATATGTTGTACAGCATGTCATTGGTTCATCGACGCTTCGTTTGATCCTTCGGCACATCATCCTCTCTAGCGACCTATTGCCTAATCGGTAAGTTGACATCTGCAACTCCGATCTCTTTGGTGCAATATCGCTCTTCTTGGCCCGATGCTCAAACTTATCATCCGATGCCTTCTATCGATACGTCGACCGATCCTTTGGCTCGACGTCCAAGCTTCTGACATGTTCCACTCTGACCTAATGTCCAATTCCTCCTGCTTTAATCAGTTTGCCTGTCCTTGATCGAAGTTAGTCCTACATCACTCAAAACACAGATTAGATCATAAACTCTATCAATTGGTTTCATCATCAAAATCTGAGATTCAACTATCTCTCTCTTTTTGATGATGACAACCAATTGATGATAGTTTAAATAAACTGCCCCTATCAATATTGTCATATAGATAGACACTTTGAAATCATAGCAACATGTCATTATAAAATCATGCATAATCAAAATATTCAAGTACATCATCCCATGCATGATTATCATAACTTATACATCATCATATCTTCTCGCCCTTTATTATCAACAAAAAAGAGAAGTGCAACTAGCAACTTTTAGAGATATATAAGCATAGTAATTTAGCAAATTCTTCATCACTTTAGAATATGCAAGCTAGTAAATTCTTTCTTCTCTTTTGAGAGGTGAAAGTTAGCAATTCTTTCTTTTCTTTTGAGATTTGCAAGTTTACAAATTTTGGTTCTTGAGATAGGCAAGCTTTTGCTTTTCTTTGCAATATGAAAGCTAGCAAGTTCTTGCTTCCTTCTCTTTTGAGAAGTGCAAGCAAGTTTTGCCTTTCTTGAGATGTGCAAGTTTAGTAATTTTTGCTTCTTCTTGAAGTGTGCAAGCTAGCAAACTTTGCTTTTATTTATGATGCACAAGCTAGCAAGACTTTTCTCCTCCTTTGTCATTGTCAAAAGGAAGGGAAGAATATAATGTGTTGAACCCTTACAGATTCTAAGCTTAGGGGTTGATCTCTTTAGGAGATTGGCATCCTTGGAACTCTATAAGGATTTCTTCCTCCAAGTTACTACTCAAAAGCTGCTAAAAGGATGATCTATTCATGATGAAAAGAGGGTAAATACATGACTATTTATAAGGCTTCTAAACCCCAACTCCTAATAGGACTTCTGCTCAATACCCATACTTCTAATCAACTCCTACTTCTACTAGGACTCCTTCTCTAATATGACTCCTACTTCTAATAGGACTCCTTCTCTAATAGGACTCCTACTTCTAATATGACTCCTCTAAGAAGCAACCTCGAAACTAATCTTAACCTAGCCGGCCTATTTACCTCTTTAATAGGGGTTGGCTAGATAGGATTTACATGAATGCCCTTAGGATTTACATGTTTGCCCTCTTTAATGAAACTCAATTAAGACTCTCCTAGCTAGAGTCCTAACAGAATTAGGACTCTCTTAGCTAGAGTCCTAACAGGCCCACCCTCTTCATATTAGCCTTATCCTTGAGGCTGACGCTCCATGAATTCTAGGAATTTGATCTTCAAGTCGTCATAGTTCTCCTAAGTGGCATCTTTTGTTGTTAGGTTCGCCCATTGTATTAGCACTTTAGTAGTGGGACATCGTCATCGAGTCACGATCCGTCAATCAATAATGGCACTCGGTTGGGTCTAGAGCTCTCCTTGGGTAGTCATATTTAGTAGATAGCTTTGGGATGTCTCATTTTGTCTCAACTTGAGCTTCAAACACGACATATGGAAGACTGGATGGATTCGAGAGTTGACGGGTAAGTCAAATCTGTATGCTACTCCCCGATGCACTCTAAAATCTGGTAGGTTCTATAGAACCGAGGTGAAAGCTTCATAGATGCTCTGGTCTGGATTGATGTTTGCTTGTATAGTTGGAGCCATAGGAAGACCCAATCTCCTACTAAAAATTTTTTTTCGCCTTTGTGTTGATCATATTACTGTTTTATCCTTACTTGAGTTATATTAAGATTATCTTTTAGCAACTTTAGTATTTTATCTCTGTCCTATAGTTCCCTGTCTACTTGTTCTACTTTAGAGGTGCCCAACATATATTTTGGGATTACAGGGAGAGGTCGACCATACATAGCCTCATAGGGAGTATAATTTGTGGATGAATGATGAGTTATATTATACCACCACTCAGCCTAGGGAAGCCACTTTATCCACTCTTTTGGCCAGTCACTAGTGAAGCATCTGAGGTATATCTCCAATCACCTGTTCACAACTTCATTCTTGCCGTTGGTTTGTGGGTGATATATCATACTCATTTTCAATTTAGTACCTTGCATCTGGAATAATTTTGTCCAAAATTTACTTGTGAAGACCCTATCATGATCACTTACAACAGATCTCAGCATCCCATGTAATTTTATAATATTCTCCATAAAGATTCGAGTAATACTAGAAGCAGTGTAGAGATTACGAACAATGCAAAAGTGAGCATACTTTGTAAGACGATCAACCACGATAAAAATTATACCTTTTCCTTATGATGAGGGAAGCCCTTTGATAAAGTCCATTGATATATCAGTCTATATTGAGTCTAGGATGGGTAAAGATTGTAGCTTTCCAGGACTTGCCACTGTCTCGCCTTTATGTCATTAACATACATCACATTGTACTACAAATTCAGCAATGATATTTTTCTTACCTATCCAATAAAAATTTTACTTAATTCTCTTATAGGTTCTAAGGAACCCAGAGTGCCTGGCCACAGGTATGGAATGCATCTCTTGAAGGATGGTCTTTATGCAAGTAGAATTTGGCACAAGCATAATACGTCCCTTATAGCGCAAGTCTTTTGAGTCCCAACTGTAATGAGCCACGGAGCTTGGTGCTTCCTCTATTTTTTTATGATCTTATTGGTCTCCGGATTATCTTTCCATTCCCTCCTAATATCCTCAAGGAAATCATTGATCGGAAGTGAAATGGCCAAAAATTTAACTTGCTCGGGTAGTCATGAAAGCGCATCTGTGATAACATTCTCTTTCCCTTTTTTGTAAGTTATTTCATAATCATATCCAAGAAGCTTTGTTACCCATTTTTGCTACTCGGGAGAAGATATCTTCTACTCCAAGAAATATTTTAGGCTTTTATGATCTGTCTTGATTTGAATACATCACCCGATCAAGTACGATCTCCATTTGGCCACCACATGCACAATCGTGAGCATCTCCTAGTCGTAAATAGTCATCTTGAGATGGGAAGGAGATAACGCCTTACTGGTATAAGTATGGGGGCAGCCATCTTGCATTAATATAGCACTAATTTTGATTCTAGAGGCATCAACTTCAATAATAAAAGTCTTGCTAAAGTCAGGTAGCACTAGTATGGGCATTATCATCATTGCGGTTTTAAGTTCATCGAATGCAATTTTCGATATATCTTCTTCGCACACTCGTATTTAATGATACCCAGATCAAAGGTCCAGCTTTGTGAAGACTTGTGCTCTCTTTAATTCATCAAGCAATTCATCTACTACTAGAATAGGGTACTTGTCCTTAATGGTTATGCTGTTGAGAGCTCGGTAATCAACGCACATTCATCATGTTCCATCCTTCTTTTGTACGAGGAGCACCGGTGAAGAGTAAGGGCTACAACTTGGCCGAATAACTCTTGTTTTGAGTATCTCTTTTACAATCCTTTCTATTTCATCCTTCTGGAGATGTGGATACTAATATGGCTAAGTATTTGCTAGAGGTTTGCCCAAAAGAATCAGTATACGATAATCATGCCAACGGGTAGGAGGTAGGTTACGCGGTACGTCAAATATATCTGAAAATTCAGCAAGCAAGGGAAGTAAGTTTGGATCTTCAAATTCGGTTGGCTCTCTCTTAGATTGTTGCTCAAGTTGTACCAAAAAGCCACCACATGCTTTGTGCAAAACTTTCTCCATTCATTGTGTGCAAATCATCATTACCTCGCCCCCACGTTTCCCGTGTAATATCACTTATTTCCCCTTACTGTAAAATTTCATAATTAGTTTCAAAAAATTTTAAGAAACATCATCTAATATCGTCAGTCATTTGATGCCAAGCACAACCTCATAATCATCAAGAGGGAGGAGGAAGAAATCTGCAATTATCTCTTGATCCTACAGTAATAGTTTCACCCGCGGGCACTAACGATCACACTTCAAAATTCATCTATCGGTGACCTTAATGTTAAACTTGCTACAATTCTTGATAGGTAAGGCCATCCAAACAGCAGCCTTGCTATTCATAAAATTATTAGTGCTCCCGGTGTCAATAAGAATGGTGATCAGTTGTTGCTTTAGAAGTCCTCCCTCTTTTACCATTTGCGAGTTCACATAACCAACAAGGGCATGCTTCATAATATCAACCGACTACTATTTTTCATCTGTGACCTCTTCCTCATGCTCCTGGACCTCCTCCTCCATGTATTCAAGAGATTTAATCAGTAGGAGGCAGCCCCTTTTGCAGTGATGATCGTCGTTCTACAACTCATCGATCACGTAGTTCTGTTCTTATCAATACTTTTGGCAGTGAAGGATGACTAGGAGCAGAAGGAGGTTTATATGCCATAGGCCTAGGAGAGGTTCTCATCCTTCGAGCATCTTGGTTGAGCCATTCTTCTTATATTCGGGTGAAAGAAATCGTAGCTGCCATGGTACGGGGCCGCCGTGCCTTAACCTCCCCTTTTATCTTTGGCTTGAGCCCTTCGATGAATGTTCCTAACAATTTATGATCAGTCCAATCATGAGCAAGGTAGGATAGCTTCTCAAACCTGGTTTGGTACTCTTGAATTGTAGAGGTTTGTCAAATTTTTGTGAGTTAACTATCGATATTTTCATACTCCGTAGGTTCGAAATGGTTTAATGGTGCGTTCTTAAATTGATTCCACGTCGGAGCCCTATGATTGTATTCCAGCCAATTATACTATTGAATAGCATCTCTTTCAAGGTAGATGATAGCAATTTCCACCATAGCATCATCCAACGTTCGGTAGTAGCAAAAGTAACATTCGGCGCACGAAATCCACCCTACCAGGTCTCCTTCTTCCCATTGCGGGAAGTCCACCCTCATACGTGGCTGAAGCATGTCCGAGGGCTGTCCCTCCTTCTCTGGAGGTCTCTCTAAACACTCTTCTCACTAAAATTTGGTTGGACTCAGTGGTTGTCCAATTCTGAATTCTGCAAACAAAGCACGTAATTTGTCCTTCAAGTGCGATTCAAGCCATGATTCCATCCGAGATTTTCATGCTTCAAATTTGGCATCAATTGGATCTTGAGAAGCCATAGCATATGCTTGTAGATCAGAGATGCCCTTGTCTTTTTTCTGTTGATGGGTTAATGGCATGGGGTGGTGGAAAGTTCGGTCAATAGATTGGTGATAGAAGGGTTCGGCTGTAATGGTTTACTATCTTGGGTTATAATTTTTGATGCTGTTAAGGTTATAAAAATAGGTTATGATAGCTGTGTCTTAAGGCTAGAGGGATGCCGTAAAGACATCTTGGTTGGTGGCAGCAAGGTGGCTAGGGTTTGGTAGGTTACAGAGAAGAAAAAGGATAAAGGTGCAGCATCATATTTTTAACCGAAAAAATTCCAACAGTAAGGATGCAATTTTTTCTAGTATTTCTCAATAGAGATTTAAGTAAAACTCAAAAGGATTCTACTGGTAAGGGAGAGTAATGTAGTTAAAAAATTTTGTAGAAGAAAATGATAGCAAGAGGTTTGGTAAAATTGAGAATTACGGAAAGGTACTAAATAGATTTTTATGCCTAAAGTGTAGCAGTTTGGACATAAAAGATTAGTAGTTTATATTAAGAATTTTTCGATGAAACCAAAGGAGAATCTGCTATTAGGAAGTGTCAAAGCTGTCATAAAAATTTTATAGAGATTTGGATAGAAAAAACATAGTAGCAAGATTAAATAAGTAGTGCTTATGCGATTGGAATTCTGTAGTACATCTTTTGTCGTAGAGATGAAAACTTTATGACGAAAGTTTATGTAGCAATATAAGAATAATTTTTTTAGATTTTTTGAATAAGGATAACTAAATTGCAGCAGTAGTAAGGTAGGAAACTAGAATCTAGTGCAATTCATAGGGAGATCAAAGGATGATCCACGGTGGTGAAGATGACGGCGGAATTCGGTGACGATCTTTTAAGCAATTGTGGGAATTGCTTTGGGCGGCTGTGAAGGACTAATGGGTGGCTGTGGAAGGGCAGCGAAATACCAAGAATGCTGCTTTGATACCAAGTGTTAGAACCCTTATGGATTCTAAGCTTAGGGTTGATCTCTTTAGGGGATCGATCTTTTTGGAACTCTATAGGGGTTCCTTCCTCCAAGTTGCTGCTCAAAGGTTGCTAAAAGGATGATCTATTCATGATGAAAAGAGGATAAATACATAGCTATTTATAGGGCTTCTAAACCCCAACTCCTAATAGGACTCTTACTCAAGACCCCTACTTCTAATTAACTCCTATTTCTAATAGGACTCCTTCTCTAATAGGACTCCTACTTCTAATAGGACTCCTTCTCTAAGAAGCAACCTTCAAACTAATCCTAACCTAGCTAGCCTCTTCACCTCTTTAATAGGGGTTGGCTAGATAGGATTTATATGAATGCCCTTAGGATTTATATGTTTGCTATCTTTAATGAAACAGAATTAGGACTCTCCTAGCTAGAGTCCTAACATAATGGTGCAAAATTTTTCCTTTTACATCAATTTACAAATCATGACAAATATTAATAACAATGATAAGTTTACATCAATATTCAATCATCAAAGATCAAGTCATGAACATCAAGAAGTTAAATCTCTTCTTTAGTAAATACAAAGAAGAACCGTTGGAGGACAATTAATGAAAAATCTTGATTCATAATAAATCTCAATTCATAAATATCAAATGAAAGAATCAAAATTCGTTTGAATGAATCTTTTCTTTAGTGAAAGGAAAAATTTTGATTCATAGAAAACTTTCAAGTTGTAATTTTGAGAAGTCTAAAGAATAATCATGAATCATTTGGATAATTTTTCTTTTTAGTAAATGGCATAAGAGATCAAATAAGTGTTCTTGATTCATAAAAAAATCTCAAGTATCAAATATCGAGAAATCAAGATCATGATTAGAATAAGAACTTTTCTATAGTAAAAAGAAACTTAAAAAAGCTCGATTTATGCATAAGAAATATCAAGTCATCAAAGTCATGATTTGGATAAAACTCACTCAACTTTAATTTGTCAATATCATCAAAATCACTTTCAAGAGATTCATAAATAACATAGATTCATCATTAAGGATCTCTATGATGAAAACTTGATAAGATAGAGATTGAGATAATGCATTCCTTTTTATGTATTTCAATTTAAGTGATTTATTTCATACAAGCATGCCTTTGTCTTTTATGCCAAATAAAAACATGTATCAACATTTAAGATCGAATAATGAATTTCATAAAAAAAAGTCATTAAGATACACATTAATGCTTCTTAAAAGATACATAAGATTAAACTTATTAGGTGTATAAGCATTAGATTAACATTTTGTTTCTTTATAAAACTTGTAATTGTCATGATCAATATAATTTTTTTAACAATTTATATATAAATTTTTACTAACTAATTTGAATCAAATCATGAAAAGCACTAAGTAATTTCATGGTAAGGTAAATGAGATTCGATTGAGTCACTTACCTCGTCGTTGTGAGCCATAAAGGCATAGTTCTCCATCTTGCCTTCATTGGTTTACTCCTCATCTTTGGATGTACTCGATTTATCAGAAGATTGGACGTCGAGCCAGAGAAACAATTGACGTATCGATAGAAGGCTTCATGCTATGAATTCGGGCATCGAGCCAAGAAGAGCTGACATTATGCTAGGATATTAGAGTTTTGGAGGTCAACATACCGATTGGACAATATGCCATAAGAGAAGATGATACGCCGAAGGGTTGGACGAAGCACCGAATGAACCAATGGCATGTCGGACAACATTTGATTTATTCTTTATAATAATTATCTAGATCGAAGTAGTTTTAAGTTGTTATAGGTTGGAATTATGCAAACTCAATTAGGGGCCAATTGTGCCCGAATCAAGACTGATTTGGGCTGAATGTATGGCCCAATAAGTGACCTGGAGCAATGTCAAGAGATGGCACCACTGGGGTTGGCGGTGGAATCACTTGAGGCTTAACCTCCCAGGTTAAGTCTAGGCGGTGGTACCACTAAACTAGGTAGTGGTACTGCCCAGTGTTAGTGTTGCAGGCGATGGTACTACCCAGCATAGGTAATGGTACCACTAGTACCGGAAGACTTGAGATGAGACCCTTTTTTGCTCCAAATTTGAATCTATTTGGGGACCTATAAATACCCCTCTCATCCCTACTCAGAATATATAAGCACTAAGAGCTTAAAAGTGAGAAAACGTTATCGTAATTACTTGAGAGATCCCCTCCTCTAGCCTTAAGATTAATTTTAGTTTAAGAGAGAAGTGAGTGCTTTGTAAAGATTATCTCCTAAACTGGTGAAAATGAGAAGTGGGTTGTAAGAGGGTAGTTGGTCTTCACCCATTGAAGGAAGACCGTTAATGGATGTCGGTGGCCTCATGTGAAGAGGAATCGGGAATGTATATAGATCAGGATGACCGAACTACTATAAAATCAGTTTGAACATCTTTCTTTGCTATTTACTTATATTACAAACTACTATACTCAATTATTACTCTCTTACGAATGCTTTCAAATTAAATGTCTTTCTGATATGATTTTATTGAGCCAAAAGATTTGAATCGACGTCGTTTTAATGTATACACTAATTCACCCCCCCTCCCTCTTAGTGCTGATTTGATCCTAACACGTATATCAAGCATGGTACTGTCAAGCCCATACGGCTTCTACTCGAGTCTTGCTCTAATCATATTCTCCCGAAGAACTCTTTTTCTCTCAATTCGAATGATTTTGGCTAAGGATTTGCTTATGCAAGAATATATAGAATATTCCTCTCATGATACCGAGAGCGAATAATCCTCTATCGATACTCAATAGCTCTTGTAAGGTTGGCTGCCACTCCCAATAATCGATTGTACTAGATTTGAAACTTTTAAACCTATAAGTTCAGTATCAAAGAGTGGAGTACTCATACAGGACATTCTTGGTATCTCAAGTCTAAGGACTAGGTAACCCACTAGGACAATGGAATCACTATTTGATAATGAGGTATCATCAACCATCCAGCATTCTGTGAGCAGATCAATCAGTGAACTCATTCTCCAATGAGCACCTGCACTGTATCCTTAGTACATCATATGGATGGGTATACAGTATACTAGTCTATCCGATTATCTTGATGTCCTTCTCGAATAACCTATAACCAAAATTATTTAAGGTTTATGTTTAAAGGCGAATCGATCTCATTATCGTAATCTCATAACGATTTGATTCCTATTACACAGATCCATAGTCATCACAATATATGCAACATGCAAGATAAAGTGACAAAATGCTAAAAAATAATAAGCAAAAAGAATATGTATGATCTCACACATACTATCACTCACTTGATTGGCTTATAGGGCACCTATGACTAACAATTAGCTCTTATTAGATCTCATCCATAGGATCCAATAATTCAGAGGCTTATCGGATATCTAATAAGATAGGAATTCCAAAGGATATCTCAAATCCGAACCTCTACTCGTCATAATACCTACCAAATGTAGGTGATCCTCTAGGCTAAATTTTGAGTTGACCATGAGTCATACTATCAAAACTCCTTCTAGTTTAATAAATTATTATCTCCATAATAATTCACTTGACTTATCGACTATGGACGTACTAGGCCACTACGCCATAGTCCCTAGATGATACAAGGGAATCCAATCCATTAGACCTGTCTGTCCTTAGTTATCGTGTATCTATAATCCCTCATCCATCTAATATCCTAGAGACCGTATTCCGAGCATATTGTTGTCAGGCCCATATGGAATCTACTTGAGTCTCACTCTAATCAGATTCTTTCGAAGAACTCTTTCTCTCTCAATTCGAATGACCCTGGTTAGGGATTTGTCTAAGTAAGAATATATAGGATATTCCTCTTATAACACCAAGTGCGGATGATCCTCTATCGACACTCAATTGCCCTCGTAAGGTTGGCTGCCACTCCCGATGATCGACTGTGCTAGATCTAGAACTTCTAGACCTATAATTCTGATATCAAAGAGTGGAGTACTCATATAGGACATCATTGATGTCTCAAATCTAAGGACCAAATACACTATTGGGACTACGGAATCGTTGTTTGACAATAAGGTATCATCAATCATTCGGCATTCTATAAGCGGATCAATTAGTGAACTCATTCTCTAATGAGCACCTACATTGTATCCCTAGTGTTCTCATATGAGCAACTATGAGATCAACCAATTCTAGCATATGGATAGGTATACAATATACTAGTTTGTTCCGTTATCTCGATGTTCCTCTCAAGTAACCTATAATTGGGATTATTTAAGGTCTGTGTTTAAAGACGAATCGATCTCATTATCACGATCTTATCATGATCCGATTCTCATTACATAAATCCATAGACATTACAATACATACAACAGGTAATATAAAGTGAGAAAAATATCAAATAAATAATATGCAAAAAGAGTGTGTATCATGTCACACATGCCATCACTCACATGATTGGCTTGTAGGGCACCTATGACTAGCAAATTAGTGCTTCTGATAAGGAAAACCATTTCAGAAATTTTGAGTAATAGAAATCATATCAAAAATGTGTTTAAGCTTAGAGTATAAGTAAAAGTAGTAAACAATTGAATTTGTAAGTAATAGCAATGAAAAGCATGAATGAAATGTATAGTGGATTTATAGTGGTTTGGTTATCGTGACCTACGTCCACTCCTGATTCTTCTTCCGTTGAGGCCACCGACTTTCACTAATGATTTTCTTTCAATGGGCGAAGATCAACTACCCCTATTACAACTCTTTCTCTTTTTTACAGGTTTAGGAGAGAACCTTTACAAGTCTCACACCTCCCTTAGAGTGAACTCTAAACTTTAAAAAGGAGGGGAACACTCAGTACTTTTTAAGAGCTTATAACTTAGAACCACAAGTCTTTTCATTTACTATTCTTTTGCTGCCTCAAGCAAGAATGAGTGAGGTATTAATAGGCCCCAAATGGCTTCAAGTCTCATCCTGAGTTTTCGGGGTACTAGCGGTAGTAATGAGCTCTAAACTTTAAAGATGAGGAGAATACTCAACACTTTTTAAGAGCATACAACTTAGAATCATAAGCCTTTTCGTTTACTATTCTCTTGCTGCCTCAAGTAGGAATGAGTGGGGTTTTAATAAGCCCTAAATAGCTTTAAAAATTAAGCCAAAAAACTCATCCTCGAGTTTTCAGGATGCTAGGCAGTACTATTGTCTAACAGAGCCTAGGAGATTGGGCTCTAGCAATACCACCACCTAACACAACCTAGAATATTGTGTTTGGGCAACACTATTGCCAGTTTGGATAGTACCACTACTTGACATTGAGCGTTGTTAAGATCGTAGTAGCACTAAGAGGGGGGGTGAATTAGTGCTTCCAAAAAACTTTGGTTTGAAACTTTCCTGAATAAGGATTAACAAAAAGCATGAATAAGGATTGCTTAATAAGTAAATCAGTATACAATATCAAATGAAAGCAAAAGAAGAAGTACATACTGAATTTATAGTGGTTCGATCATCGTGACCTACATCTACTCCTGATTCCTCCTCCATCGAGGCCACCGACTTCCACTAACAATCTTCTTTCAATAGGCGAAAATCAACTATCCTTATTATAATTCCTCCTTTTCACAGGTTTAAGAGAGAACCTTTACAAGGCTTATACCTCCCTTAGAATGAACTCTAAATGGTAAAGAGGAGGGGAACACTCAACACTTTTCAAGAGTTTATAACTTAGAATCATAAGCCTTTTCATTCATTATTCTCTTATATAAACCCAACAAGGATGAGTAGGATATTTATAGGCCCCAAATGGCTTCAAAAATAGAGTCAAAAAGTCTCATCCCTAGGTTTTCAGGATACTGATAGTATATCGCTAGTGTTAGGCGATACTACTGCATGACATAACCCAGGAGACCGGGCTTTGGCAGTACCACTACCTGCCTAGGTTGTACCACTACCTAATAGCCTAGAAGACTATATTTTGGTGGTATTACTATCTAACACTATACGGTACTACCATGGGGTTTTTTAAAAAAGTACATTTTATACTTTTTAGCTCACGGGCAATTCACAGCCTAGTCTGACGCTGCCACCATCTGGCCTAATTTTAGTTCAGTGAATTAGCCTTTCAATAGACCCATTGGGCCCCTAATTGAGTTGGCCTGATTACACCCAAAACTAACTCAATTAATCACTTAATCTACTTCAATCAAAACACAATGATTACAAACATGAATCCTATGTTATCCGACATGTCATTACTTTATTCGAACTCCCGGCATATCATCCTTTCCTTCAGCGTATTGCCTAATCTATCAGCATGTTGACCTTCCACAACATCTAATCTTCTTGGGTGCAATGTTCAATCCCTCTAGCCCGATGCCTGATCTTTGACATGATCTACTCCAGCCCAATATCTAATTCACTTGCTTTAATTGATTTGTCTTTACATGTTTGAAGTTTATCTTGCATCACATTTTCTCAAATGCTTATTAGATCATAAACTCATCAATTGATTTCATCATTAAAATATGAGATTCAACAATCCCCCCCCTTTTTGATGATGACAACCAATTGATGACAGAGTTTTAACTAAACTCCCTTGAACTAATCTCAATTTAGAAAATGATAACATTTCAACAAGTTGAAATAATAGTGTGACACATCAAAGTAATCATAATTTCAAATCATCATGCATAATCATCAAAATTTTAAGTCATTGACAAGTGCAATCAACTTCACCCCCTTTGTTATCAATAAAAAGGAGAAATGTGCAAGTTTTAGCTTCTCTTTGAAATATACAAGCTAGTAAGTTTTTGCTTCTCTTTGAGATATGCAAGCTAGCAAGTTTTTACTTCTCTTTGAGATGTACAAGCTAGTAAGTTTTTTCTTCTCTTTGATATGTGCAAGCTAGAAAGTTTCTTACTTCCCTTTACAATGTGCAAGCTACCAAGTTTTTGCTTCTCTTTGTAATGTGCAATCTAGCAAGACTTTCTTCCCTTTTGTTATAAAAAAGAAGTGAAGAATACAACAATATAATTTTTCTCTCTTTATATCAATGATTCAATCATATCATGAGGTATACAAGTCATAGATACAAAAGAATTGCACATAATAAAACTTAAGTCATAGACATCAGAAGTCAAGTGACATATCATGGTTAATTTGGATAAATCTCCTCTTTAGTAAACAACAAAAGAATCATAGAAGAACAAATAATAAAAGATCTTGATTCATATAAAATAAATCTCAATTCATAAATATCAAGTGAAAGAATCAAGAACCATTTAGATAAATCTCCTCTTTAGTAAAAGAAGGAATCATAAGAGAATAAAAAATCTTGATTCATATGAATCTCAAGTTATATATATCAAGTGAAAGATTTGTTTGGATAAATCTCATTCAAATTCAAAATCCAAAATCATCATTAAAATCACTTTTCTTATATTCAGGAAATTCATTGAAAGTAATGTAGATAGATTCCTATAAGATTAGAAATAACTAAAGTCCTTTAGTTTCAAATTGTGTGATTGATTTCATACTAGTATGCCCTAGTCTTTTATGTCAAAGCCATGCATCATCATTTAAAACCAAAAAATAAGTTTCATCATGAAAATCAAGATAAACGTTATTGCTTCTTAAAGCATTCATAGAATTATTCTTATTTGATATCTCTATGATGCAAGTATTAGATTTAAATTTAATATTATATCACTTATCATATAATAAGTTATGTTTTAAACTATCAAAACATCTTCAATCAAAAGATTTAATTTGTTACCAATGATGCCAATGTCAATGATTTTTTCTTTATTATTGTTATTTCGGCTAGTGATTTATGAAAAGTGTGTTGGATCTCCGATCATAAGTCTTGAGCATCCATAATCAAGATATCATCTTTTGCTCTTAGCTCTTATTTGGAGACATTCTTTCAATAATGATAGGTTTGTTTTAGGTACTCATTTAACTTTTGGTCCTTCATGGTTTGATCTACTTTTCTTAGCTTTTGGCATCAAGTCAATTATAGTTCCTTTAGAAATCCAAACTAATTTATATGAGCTATATTTTTTTAATTCTAGGGGGAGCATGTAATATCAGTCCTTTAACAAATATAGTTGGCTTTTATTGAGTGTTACTACTCACAAAGCTGATTCCTTCCTTTTTACGTACATGACTCATATTGGCAAGAATCATGCTTAATGATTTAATATATTTTAAAATTTTCTAATATTTGTTGTAATAATAAATTTTTCTTTTTGAATGACTCTAATTTTTCACATTTAGTATAAGAAATTAATAAGCATTTATTATATTTATTTTTAAATTTATCAAATTCATTAGTAGTAAAAAGAGTTCTATCCGAAGATGACATCTCAAATCCACTGATGAAGTTGTTGTCTTAGATTATTTTTGAGCGTCACAGGAGTTTGATAGAGATCAGACATATAGGTGATTGGCTTTAGGTTAAGTTAGAGATTGTTACTCATAGATGCCCTATAAGCCAATCACATGAGTGATGGCATGTGTGACACACTACGCACTATTTTTACTTATTATATTGATATTTTTCTCAATTAGTGATGGCACGTATGACATGATATGCACTATTTTTATTTATTATTTATTTAATATTTTTTTCACTTTATATTGCATGTATTGTGATGTTCATGGATATGTGCAGTAAGAATCGGATTATGATGAGATCATGATAATTAGACTAATTCACTTTTAAATATAGATCCCAAATAATCTTGGTTATAGGTTACTCAAGAAGGACATTGAGATAATTAGACAAACTAGTGTACTGTATACTCATCCATATGATAGAGATGAAACTAGTCTCATAGCTGCTCGTGTGGGTGACACTAAAGATACAGTGCAGGTGCTCATTGGAGAATGAGTTCACTAATTGATCCACTCACAAAATATTGAGTGGTTGATGACACCTCATTGTTAGACAATAATTTCATCATCCTAATTATGTATTTGGTCCTTAGACTTAAGACACTAAAGATGTCCTATATGAGTACTCTACTCTTTGATACCAAACTTATAGGTCTGAAAGTTCTAAATATAGCACAACCGATCGTCGGGAGTGGTAGCCAATCTTAAAAGGACAATTGAGCATCGATAGAGGATCAACCACTCTTAGTGTCACAAAAGAAATATCCTATGTGCTCTTGCTTAAGCAAATCCCTGGCCAATCATTCAGATTAAAAGAGAAAGAGTTCTCTAGGAGAATCCGATTAGGGTGAGACTCAAGTAAAAATGGTATGGGCCTAATAGCACCATACTTGGAATATGATTTATGAAATATTAGATAGATGAGAGACTATAGATACATGATAACTGAGGATAGATAGGTCCATTGGATTAGATTCTTCTGTATCATCTAGGGACTATGGCGTAGTGGCCTAATAGATTATAGTCGATGAGTTGAGTGAGTTATTATGGCAATAATAATTTACTAAGCTAGAAAGAGTTCTAATAGGTATAACTCACAACCAGTTCGATATTAGGCCTAGAGGGTCATACACATATTATAGATGCTGCGACAAGTAGAGGTTCGGATGTGAGATATCCGTTGGAGCCTCTATCTTATTGGATATCCATTAAGCCCCTGAATTATTAGATCCTATAGATAAGATCTAATAAGAGTTAATGAGAGATTATTAGGTAGAGATCTACTAATCTAAGAGGCTTAGGTAGTTGGATATAGATTTAGTACCTAATATGGTAGGATCCGTTAGGGTTAAATTGATAGGGGACTTACATAAATAGGAGGGAACCAAAGGGCCATAGACTAAACCCCTTTGGCTACCACCTCCTATACTCCTCTCCCCCTCTCCTCCTCAGCCAGCAACCCTTGATTGGTGCATGTGGACAACAAGAAGAGTCGACCCCTTCTTGATCCCGTGGTGCACGTGGAAAAGAGGTTTATGTAGATATTTGAGGAGTATCTTTATAGCCCATACTATGTTAATTATAGCTAGAGAAGAGGACAGTTGACCTCCTTCATTCTCTACTACAAATCTATAGGAATTTAGAGATATACAATCTCTCTAGGTAACACACATCCTTTAACACGCATGGTTTTTTTAGTTTTGTAGGTTTTTGCATGCCGATTCTTGCACGATGATAAGAAACTATTTTATTTGAAAATCTTAGATTTTTATTTTCTATTCTTCCGTTGTGCATGTGATATCGTCCTAGGTTTCCTAACACTAGTTATGTACCTAGTCTTTCGACTTGAGATACTAAGGATATCCTGTATGAGTACTCCACTCTTTGATATTGGACTTATAGGTTTGAAAGTTCTATATCTAGCATAATCAATCATTGGGAGTGACAACCAATCTTACGAGGGCAATTAAGTATCAATAAAGGATCATCCGCTCTTGGTGTCATGAGTGAAATATCTCATGTGTTTTTGCTCAGGAAAATCCATCACTAAAGTCATTCGAATCGAGAAAGAAAGAGTTCTCTAAGATAATCTAATTAGAATAAGATAGACAAGTCCAATAGAATGGATTTCCTTATATTGTCTTAGGACTACGGCATAGTAGTATAGTACATTCGTAGTTGATGAATCAAATGAATTATTATATAATAATAATTCACTGAGTCAAATGGAGTTCTGATATGTATGACTCATGACCAACTTAATATTGGACTTAGAGGGTCACACACATATAGTAGGTGTTGCGATAAGTAAAGGTTCATATTTAAGATATCCGCTGGAGCCCATACCTTATTAGATATCCAATAAGCCCTTGAATTATTAGATCTTATGGATAAGATCTAATAAGAGCTAATGAGAGATTATTGGGTAGAGATCTATTAATTCAAGAGACTTGGATAGTTGGATGGAGATCCAATACCCAATATGGTAGGATCCATTAGGGTTAAATTGACAAAGACTCCATAAATAGAAGGAAACCAAAGGGGCATAGGATAGACCTTTTTTAGCTGCCACCTCCTATACTCCTCCCTCCCTCTCCTCATTAGCCAATAGCTCCAGTTTGGAGCGTGTAAACAGCAAGAAGGGTTGGCCCCTTCTTGACCATGTGGTTCACATGGAAAAGAAGATCATGAAATAATTTGAGGAGTGTCTTCACTGCAATTACCATGTGGATCACCGATAGAGAAGAGAACAATTGACCTCCTTTATCCACTTCTATAGATCTGAGATTTTATAGGGATATACGATCTCTCTACGCAACAAATCTACCGTGACATGTGCAATTTTTTGCTTTGTGTTTTCAGTTTTGCACACCAAATCCTCACACGATAACAAAACCTTTTTTTAATGAAAAGTCTATGAATTTTATTTTTTGTTCTTTCGCTGTGCATGTGATGCTCTATCTAGATTTTCTATCAATATATATGTATAAATATATACATATATATGTGTATATATATATATATACATATATACACATATAAATATATATATACATATATATACATACATAAATATATATATATATATACATTTATTTATACATATATAAATGCATATATATACATACATATATATACATATATATATACATATACATATATGTGTATATATATATACATACACATATATGTATATATATACATACATATACATATATGTATATGTATATATATGTATATATATACATGTGTATATGTATATGTATATTGTTGGGAAATCTGTAGTGATATCATATATATAGCGAAAGAACCAAAACAAAAATCATAGATTTCCTACAAGAAAAATGGGTTCTTATCATCATGCAAAAATTGGTATGCAAAAACCTGTAAAACCAAAAAACTATGTAGAAAAATTACCTAGGGAAACGTATATCCTTGAATTTCTGCATATTTGTGGGACTGGATGAAGGACTTCATGTGCTCTCCTCTTTAGCGATAATTCATACGGTAGGGGTTATGACAACGCTCCTTAAATCGGTGCTCAAATCTCTTTGTTGCACGTAGCACGTAATCATGAAGGGGTCAACCCTTCTTGCTATCCACATACCCCAAACTAGGGCTACTAGCTGAGGAGAAGAGGAGGAGGAGAATAGGAGGTGGCTACTTAAAAGCCTTAACCTATGGACCTTTGGTTCTCTCCTATTTATAGAGGTTTCCTATCAACTAACCCTAATGGATCCTACCCTATTAGGTATTTGATCTTTTTCCAATTACCCAATAAGATAGGGGCTCTAGAGAATATCTTATATGATAATCTCTACTCATTGCAACACCTACCATAAGTGTGTAACCCTCTAGGCCCAATAGCGAGTTAGCCATGAGTCATACCTATCAGAACTCATTTTGGCTCAGTGAATTATTATCTCCGTAATAATTCACTCGACTTATCGACTTCGGACGTACTAGGCCACTACGCCATGGTCCCCAGATGATATAGGAAAATCTAAATGGATTCAAATTTGGAGTCAAAACCAGTCTCATCTCGAGTCTTTGGGGTACTGGCGGTACCATCGGCTAACACTAAGTGGTACCACCACCCAATCTAGTCGTACCATCACCTGACATAGTTTTAGAGACTATGTCTCAGAGATTAAGCCACCGATGGTTCCATCGCCTGTTTTGGCAGTGCCACCGCTTGACTGATCTTTTCAGTCATTGTTTGAGCCTTTCACGTGGCCCAACATAGCCCAAACTAGGGCCCAATTGGCCCTTAATTGAGTTGGCTTAATTTCAACCCAATTATAACTTAATGCTACATCGATCTAAACAATTATTATAAAGCTTGAATCATCTATTGTCCAACATGTCATTGGTTTATCGGCGCTTCGTCTAATCCTTCAGCACTTCGTCCTCTCTTGCGACCTATTACCCAATCGGTATGTTGACCTTACAACTCTAATCTCTTTAGTATAATTTCTGCTCTTCTTAGCCCGATGCTCGAACTCATCATCTGAAACCTTCTACCAATACGTCGATTGTCCTCTAGCTCAACATCCAATCTTCTAACATCCAATCCACTCTAGCCTAACGTAGATTCTTCTTGCTTTAGTTGTCTCTTCTTGATTGAAGTGAGTCCTGCGTCACTCAAAACACAGATTAGATCACAAACTTTATTAATTAGTTTCATCATTAAAATTTAATATTAAACAATCTCTCCCTTTTTAATAATGACAACCAATTGATGACAGAGTTAACCTTAACTCCCCTTATCAATATGTCATATTGATAGAAACATAAATTTAAAAAATCATGCAATGTTTTAAAATATAAAAGTACATCATATCATGCATGATTCAAATCATCATAACTTCTCCCCTTTTGTCATCAACAAAAAGGAGAAGTGCAGCTATGCAAATTTTTGAGATATGCAAGTTTAGCAAATTTTTTATCACTTTAGAACATTCATGCATAGCAAATTTCAAAGATGTGCAATATTTACAACATACAATCTAGCAACAATTTTGAGCTTTGCAAGTTAACAATTTTTGCTTCTCTTTTGAGGTATGTAAGTTTGCAAGTTTTGCTTCTTGAGATGGGCAAGACAACACTTTTGCTTCTCTAAAGATGGTGATGTTTAAGATGGCTAGTTCTTTCTTCTCTTTTGAGAAGTGCAAGCTAGCAAATTTTTGCTTTACTAAAATGTGCAAGCTAGCAAACTTAGCGACATGCAAACTAGCAATTTTGCTTCCTTTTGTAAAGTGCAAGCTAACAAAACTTTCTCTCCCTTTGTCATGGTCCAAAAGAAGAAAAGAATACAATGATATATATATTTTTTACAATAATTTATAAAACATGACAAATATTAATAATAATGATAAGTTTATTTCAATATTTTAATCATCAAAGATCAAGTCATGAACATCAAGAAGTCAAATCTCTTCTTCAGTAAATACAAAGAAGAATCATAGGAGGATAATTAATGAAAAATCTTTATTCATAAGTGTCAATTCATAAATATCAAATGAAAGAATCAAGATTCATTTGAATGAATCTTTTCTATAGTGAAAGGAAAAATCTTGATTCATAGAAAACTTTCAAGTTGTAATTCCAAGAAGTCAAAAGAACAATCATGAGTCATTTGGATAATTTTTCTTTTTAGTAAATGGCATAAGAAATCAAATAAGAGATCTTGATTCACAAAAAAAATCTCAAGTATCAAATATCAAGAAATCAAAATCATGATTAGGATAAGAACTTTTTATAGAAAAAAGAAACTTAAAAGATCTCGATTTATGCATAACAAATCTTAAGTCATCAAAGTCATGATTTGGATAAAACTCACTAAAATTTAATTTGTCAATATCATCAAAATCACTTTCAAGAGATTCATAAATAACATAGATTTATCATTAAGGATCTCTATGATGAAAATTCGATAAGATAGAGATTGAGAAAATGCATTCCCTTTTCATGTGTTTCAATATAAGTAATTTATTTTATACAAGCATGTCTTTGTCTTTTATATTAAATAAAAACATGTATCAACGTTTCAGATTGAAAAATGAATTTCATCAAAAAAGTCATCAAGATACATATTAATGCTTCTTAAAATAGACATAGGATTAACCTTCTTAGGTGTACAAGTATTAGATTAATATTTTATTTTTTTATAAAACATGCAATTGTCATGATCAATATAATATTTTTTTAATAATTTATATATATATACTAACTAATTTAAATTAAATCATGAAAAGTACTAAGTTATTTCATGGTAAGGTAAAAGAGATTTGATTGAGTCACTTACCTCGTTATTGTGAGCCATCAAGGCATAGTTCTCTATCTTACCTTCATTAGTTTGCTCCTAGTCTTTGGATACACTCGATTTGTCATTGAGTGCTTTCTTCTTCTTTGGTACCTTCTTCTTTTTAAGTTCATTTTTGTTCTTAATTTCTTATTTTATAAATTTTTTAAATTTTATAGTGATAAGTTCAAGGTCATCTGCATCATCACTTGAGTTATCACTTAAGTGGTCATTTATTATTTGAAGTGTCATATCCTTTTTGTTCTTTGAAAGATGGTTCTTATGTTCATCATATGCCAAATGAGTCATTTCATAAATCATCAAGGACCCGATAAATTCTTCAAGCGAATAATAGTTCAAATCCTTTGACTCTTGTATAGCCGTTACTTTCAAATCCCAACTTTTGAAAAGAAACTTAGAATCTTGTTAAAAAGTTTAAAATTAAAAAAATATTTACCAAGACTTTTTAAACTATTAACAATATTCGTAAAATAAGAATACATGTCACCAATAGTTTCATTTGGTTCTATTCAAAATAATTCAAAATCATGCATCAAAAGATTAATTTTTGAATCTTTAACTCTACTAGTGCCTTCGTGTATGATTTCAAGAGTGTTCCAAATCTCATGTGCAATTTCATAAATCAAAATTCAATTAAATTCATTTTTGTCCAAGACACAAAACAAAGCATTTATAGCTTTTGCATTCACAGAAAAAGTCTTCTTCTTCAAATCATTCCAATCATTCATTAGTTTGGTAGACTTTTGAAAATCATTTTCGATAATATTCCATAAGTTTAAATCCAAAGAAAGCAAGAAAACTCTTATTTGAGTTTTTCAATATGTATAGTCCGTCCCATTGAATATAGGAGGACGAATGATAAAGTGACCCTCGTGAAAGTCGAAAATAGCCATTTCTCTTTTTGGGTGT